>JZKD02S0100025.1:279436-292763 GCA_000966675.3 Picea glauca
ACTTTATTATTTAAATAATCCTCCTTGACTTTGTCACTTCACTTTATTATTTAAATAATCCTCTTTGACTTTGTCACTTCACTCTATTATTTAAATAATCCTCTTTGACTTTGTCACTTCACTTTATTATTCAAATAATCCTCTTTGACTTTGTCACTTCACTTTATTATATAAATAATTTCTTCTTTGCAAGAACTTTGACTTCTTTGACCTTTTGGGGCTTCAAGCCAACAAATAAGGGTCCTCCAACTTCGTAAGGCCATAACTCTCAAACCGTGAGGAGTTAGTGACATTCCACATACCACGATAAATGGCATGAGATGTACTATCCATCTAGAATAGTATTACCTACAAATATATCAAAACTCGTACCATTATACATCAAACAAACTTGGGTCCATTACCTAAACCTTTGTGCTACCGGAATTCGCTACCGGACTTTCCTAAAGGGTTGACATCAATGACAACCAACCCAATTAATCAACAATATCCCCCTTTGGCATTGATGGAAACACTTTGATGCAATACTAAAAACATATCACTCATGCTCCCCCTGGACCATGCCTGCATCTATGTGACCAACGCTCCCCTTGGAACCATGCCTCTGTCCTCTACATTCGATAAATCTCTCCCCCTTTGTCATCAATGGCAAACGTATCTTTCCATTCAGGTCTACTCCTCCTAACTGACTCCTCTAATCTCCAACCCGAGCTCTCATCTTTATGGTGCTTCCTCGTGTACATCTAAGACATATAAGATAAGCATTCAAAAGCATTCATTTTGGAGTAGAAATAACTCTGAGTCTCTGACGAAGATACTCAAAGGCTTCCTGTGGAAGCGGTTTTGTAAATATGTCTGCCACGTGTTCTTTTGTTCCCACATATTCAAATCTAATGTTCTTTTCTACAATATGTTCCCGTAGAAAGTGATACTTGATTTCAATGTGCTTCGTCTTGGAGTGCATCACCGGTTTCTTTGAGATACTGATGGCACTTGTATTATCACAATAAATTGGAATGGGCTCATCATACTCAACTTGTATATATGTCAGAGTGTGTTTCATCCATAGAACCTGTGTACAATGTGTTGTTGCTGCAATATACTCTGCCTCAGATGTAGATAAATATATTGATGATTGTTTATTTCTTAGCCATGATACTAAACACTCACCCAAGTAGAACGCTTCTCCACTGGTGCTTCGTCGGTCATAAATGCAACCTGCCCAATATGCATCTGTGTAGGCAATAAGTGATAGATCCTTTCCTTTTGGATACCATAATCCAAACTCTTATGTTCCTTTGAGATATCTGAAAATCCTCTTCACTACTAATACATGCAATTCCTTTGGTACTGCTTGAAATAGTGCCACCTGTCCAACTACCTACATTACATATGGTCTGGATGTTGTCACATATAGTAGGCTACAAATCATTTCCTTGTATTTCCTCTGATATGTAGACTTTGAATCATCATCTTTACTCAACTTGCAACTGGTTTGCATGGGAGTGATAACTGGTTTGCAATCTTCCATTCTGAACCTCTTTAGCATTTCTCTAATATACTTGGTTAGAGAAATAAAAATTCCTCGGTTGCTTTGACATATCTGAAGACCCAAAAAGAAGGATAGTTCTCCAAGTAATGACATTTCAAATTCATTCTACATGTCCTTTGCAAATTTCTGGCTTAACCTGTCATCAGTACTTCCAAAAATAATATCATCAACATAAACTTCAATTAATAAAATACTATCTTGAGTTACCTTGATGTGGAGGTTGTTGTCTGCACTTCCTTTTCTAAATCCTGCCTATTGTAAATATTTATCTAGTCTAGAGTACCATGCTCTAGGAGCATGTTTTAGACCATACAAGGCCTTATTTAATTTACACACATAATATGCGTTCTCTAACAACTGAAATCCTTCTGGTTATTCAATGTAGACTTCTTCTTCAAGTTCCCCATTCAAAAAAGCTGATTTTACATCCATCTGATACACTTTAATATTTATGGAGCATGCATAAGCTAAAAGCAATCAGATTGCTTCCATTCTAGCAACTGGGGAAAATGTCTCTTCAAAGTCGATTCCTTCAACCTGTGCATATCCTTTACATACCAATATAGCTTTGTTCCTTGTAACCTGTCCA
Organism: Picea glauca; assembly: GCA_000966675.3. NCBI lineage: Eukaryota > Viridiplantae > Streptophyta > Pinopsida > Pinales > Pinaceae > Picea > Picea glauca. The sequence continues at coordinate 281,578 of JZKD02S0100025.1, forward strand.
TTTTAATTCAATTTATTCATGTATACCCACTTTGTGTCGATCTCATTCTTATCCGTTGGTCTTGGAACCAATTCCCAAGTGTCATTTTTCTCTATTTGATCCAATTCTTCATCCATGTCCTTATTCCAAAATTCATCCTTGTTGGCCTCTTAAAAACAGTTTGGTTCAATCATAGATGAGAGTGGTAGGTTTGTTTGTTCTGGTGAACAGATTCTTCTTCTAGTCTCAACTCCTGTGTCTTTGTTTCCGATAATCTGATCTAAAGGATGATTCTTCTGTACTCGTCTGCTAGGTGTCTTTGGAGGCACTTGTTGAACTTTCTCTTTTTCTTTTGTCGGATCCTCTTCATATTCCCCTTCTACTTATTTTTCATCTTCTGCTTCTTCTTCGTAAAGTTGTTCTATTGATTCATTTTCTTCTTCCTTTAATTCTTGTCTACCTGTTTCATCAATTGTTACGTTGATGTTTTCCACAACTTTGTTCAATCTCAGGTTGTAACACTTGTATGTTTTTATTGTACTTGAGTAACCAACAAGTACTCCTTTGTCCACATGAGAGTCAAACTTTCCCATTCTGCCATCTTCTCTTTTGATGTAGCATTTGCTTCCAAAAACTCTGAAGTGCTTCACATTTGCTGGTCTTCCTTTCCATAGCTCGTAGGGAGTTTTTTCAGTGTTGTTTCTGAGCACTACTATGTTTTGAATGTGAACTGTTGTATGCATTGCTTGTGTCCAAAAGATATCTTTCAATTTGGAATCCATTAGCATTGTTCGAGCCATTTCCTGTATTTTCCTATTCTTTCTTTCAACAAATCCTAAAACTAGATAATTGCCTTTTTATTCCATGCCTGCTGCAGTAGTCCATAAACTCCTTTGAAGTGAACTCTCCTCCATTATTAGATCTCAAGCATTTGATTTTTGAATCCATTTCATTTTCAACCATTTCCTTGTGGACCTTGAAGTTTTCAAAAGCTTATGACTTATTCTTGAGAAAGCAAACTGCAGTCATTCTTGTATAATCATCAACTAATAACATAAAGTATTTATCACCTTTTAAACCCTTTGTTGTAGTTGTTCCAACTAGATCAGTATCCACAATTTCTAGTGGTCTTGTCATTGAATATTCTTTTGACGTAAACCTGGTATTTGTTTGCTTTCCTTGTTGACAATGCTTGCATAAAGTGTTGGTTTCGTTATTTAGGGAATTTCTCTAACTTCTTCCCCTTTGCTGACTTTGACAAGTTTATAAAAATGTATGTGACCCATTCTTCTGTGCCATAGCCAACTTTCATTTTCCTTTCCTAGGAAACACTTTTCATTTCCAATTTCACTTAATACATATATGTTGCTTGAAGTTCTCGCAATTGTTGCAATCAATTTTCCTAAACCTTATTTTCTTATCTCGCACTTTTGTGAATCTAAATTAACTTTATGACCTTTGTCACACATTTGAATCACACTTAGAAGATTATGTTTCATATCTTCTACTAGTAGAACGTTTTTTGCCTTGGTATTCTTGTTCCCAACTCTGACTGTTCCTTTTCCAATGATTTTATCTTAATCATCATATCCGAAGGATATTAATCCATCTATTTCCTTTATTAATGTAAGAAACATGTCTCTATCACCTGTCATGTGTTTTGAATAGCCATCGTCAACATACCAACCATGTTTCTTCTGTTTAGATTGTAGAGCGAGTGTGCATTCTTCATTGCTATATTGATTCTGCTTTCTTATCCATGTCTTTTTTTGAGATTCCTGTCTGTGATTGTTGTTGTTCTGTTGTTGTTCTCTAGGAGGGATTTTCATTCTGCAATCTTTGGCCATGTGTCCAAAGTTGTTACATTTGTAGCATTCCACTTCAGTGCTCAAATATTCAAATGTGTTGTAACTTCTTCTTTGTGTTTCACTAGGCCTTCTTGGATAACCCTTCTGTGTATGACTTTCAAAGTTGTTTATGTTCCTGTTGTCAGCTCTACAATTCACAACTTTATGTCCAAAATTATTACATGCATAACATAAACCAAAAAAAATAGTTTGATACCTGGGATTTGAAGATCTTATGAAAGGATGTACTCTTATGGATCCTTCTTCTACATGAGGCCTATCTGTTTGTGTCGTTCATTGATTCTGAAATCTAAATCTTCTCGGTGGAGGAGTGTCTCTGTAATTTTCTTTGTAGACCTTCCTATCCCCTTTGATTGTCTCTGCATAGCTTTTTGGATATGTTTCTTGTTTTGTTGTTTTGGAGCTTGATTCCTTTTCTATCTGATTGTATCCAAGTCTGGACTTGTCATAATGAGGTTTTTGACTGCTGATAATGTCATTCAAAACTTTTGAGTTGTTCTACATATTTTTCTTTATAAGATCCTTTATTAATGTGACAATTTTTGCTTCTAAATTTCCAATGATCATTTCTATTCCTTCTAGTTGTTCTTTGAGTGCTTCTTCAATTCTTTTATCTTCTTCAATTTGAACCTTCAAATTGTGATCATTTTTTCTAGTTTCTGAGTGTCTTCTTTCTTGTCTAGTTTCGCTTGTAGTTTCTTGTTTTTCTTCTTTTCTCTTCTGATAACTTCTATGGCACACAACAATTCTTCTCAGTAGTCAACTTCTTCCTCTTAATATTCTTCTTCTGCCTCTTCATATTCTTCTTCGGAGTCTTATTTATCAGAGTCTTCTACTACCATGAATATAACTCTTTCTGTCTCACTGTCACTGACTTCATCTTCATTTGATGATGAGATGTCTTCTTTGGTGCATAAGCTTTTCTTGAAAACTTTCTTTGTGGTTCTTTTGCCTTTATATCTTTGTTTGCTATTTGAGTAACCTTCATAATTTCTCTTTTTATTATGAGGATATTTGTTAGCAAAATGACCAATACCATCACAATTAAAACAAATCAAAGGAAGCTTACCTCTATACCTGCCATTGGTTCCCTTGTTCAATCTTCTGACAAAGTTGGTCGCTTCTTCATCATCTTCTGAGACGTCACTATTGCTGCTATGTTATTTTTCTTTTTTCTTTCCCTTTTTCTTTGACCTTTTGGATGCTTTGAAGGCTACTTCTTTTATATCTAAATTTTCCTGTTCAGTTCTCATTTCATATGCTATGAAGATTTCGTGTAGTTCATCCATGTTGATTGAGTTTAGATCTACTCTTTCTTCTAGTGTTGATATCTTAGGGTCAAATCTCATAGGAAGAGATCTTAGTACCTTTTGAACAATTACAGATTCTTTGATTTCTTCTCCCAATACTAAGATTGCATTTACTATTTCATCGACTCGTAAAAAGTAAGTTGCAATATTCTCATCTTCCTTCATCTTTAGTTGTTCGAACTGACCTCTTTAAATTTGAAGCTTTGCTACTTTGACTTTTGAATCTCCTTCATAAATATTTCAAAGTTTGTCCCAAAACTCTTTAGCAGATTTACAATGTGCAACTTTGGTGAATACTGATTCTCCAAGTCCATTCATAAGTTCATTTGTGGCTTTGGAATTATTCTGACCGAGTTTCACTGCTTTGTCATTTGTCGACGAAACTGCTGGTGCTGTGTATCCATCTACAATTGATTGCCAAAATTCAAATCCATGTGCCTGTATTTATGTCTTCATGCTTATGCTCCAAAATGCATACTTTTGTCCATCAAACTATGGTATTCCATTTTTATACATGTTGTTGCTCTCCATGATCTACCTTTTAGTGGTTAAACTAATTTTTGAAGGAACCTGCTCTGATACCAATTGTTGGATTACTGAGAGCATGGGTGAATCAGTAATAGAGAAATATAATCCTTTTTAACCATATAATGCAAGTGTTATATCAATGTAGCATTATCATCCAATATTTGCAGAGTAGATAAACAATGAACAAATGAACAATCATACACATACAAAATACACCAGTGTTTTTACGTGGAAACCAAAAGCGGGAGAAAACCACATAATTATTTTTCTTATATGTCTTGAAGAATTACATTCATTGGAAGCACCAACTTCCTTTGTTTTCTAGCTGCAACTGGAAGGAGGATCCAACCCCCTAGTTTCTCAGGCTACAACCTGAGGGAAGCTCCAACTCCCCAATTCTCTAGCTACAACTAGAAGGAGGCTACAACCCCCTATGTTCTTTGACTACAACCGGAAGGTGGCTACAACCACATGTCCTTGCCCCGTCCAACCGCTCTGACATATAAGTAGAATGATGGAACCACTGTCACACTATTACTATGAGATATATTGATGTAGACCTGTACCAATCAACCTGCACCAAACAAACTGTACCAATAACCTGAACCATGCATCAACATGTACCTCAACCTGTGATCAACCTGTACCATAAACAAGTGCACCAACCTTGCACCAACATGTACCTCAACCAAAATCCCTCATCCATTTAATCATCCAAACATGATTTGTAACTTTGTACACCTCGTGTATATGATCACATACCTGCAAACCTTCCTTAACTTTAACAACAAGAGACTAGGATTTTCATCAAACTTTACTTTAGTCTCACATGACTAGTTTTGGATTAGTCAACAACCCTAACTTGAAATAATCATAACTATGTACTTGTAATGAATAAAGATCCGAAAATAGTACACAATGTTCTTCAGTGTGTTTTATGTAATTCCTCCAAGTGTCACTACTTGGAACCTCTCAGAAAATGAGTTATAGAAAAAATGGCATACCTTGTTGAATTTTAGCTTATTCTAGAGAGCGAACTTGTAGAGTGTGCCCGCACGGAATATTTGTTGTATGGATTTGAAAATTTTACAGAGAATACTACAGACTGTACTCTAACCAACACATTTGGTCTTACTGAATTTGTATCTGTTATGAAGAAGTTATGACATTTTTACCTGAAACACTTGTTTTAGACTAGTTTCAAGACTAGCCACAAACCCTATTTTGAACGGAGTGTAACTCCAAAAATACAACGACGCACAAGCCAAAATCCGTACCACATATACTTGGATATGTTTCATCAATGTCCTCCAAATTTCACAGTCTGAATCATTCTAGAAAAAAAGTTATTGCGAAAATGGTGAGATGACCTGTAAATAACATACCTTAGAAAGCATCATCAAAAGAATTTATCCTCCCTTGAATTTCGACCTTCTTTACTTCGCCTTCCCTCTGAAATTTGACTTAGATATCCTTTGGTTACCTCAGTCACCTGTAGATATTCAATATGCTCAAGTGTGATTGAAATGAGAGAGCCTTGCCTCTTACTTATACTTTCATGTAGCTTCCTTAGAAGCATCTTCTAGACCACTTTGTCCACATAGCCACTTTGTCTACATATTCATCTATGTCCAACTTTGCCCAATTTGCCACTTGTCCATATATCCAATATTCACTTGACTACTTAACCCGTTTTCCTCATTCTAGGGTTAACCTTCTTATAACCACTTTCCATAATTAGAAAGTTCTCCATTTACTTTATTATTTAAATAATCCTCCTTGACTTTGTCACTTCACTTTATTATTTAAATAATCCTCTTTGACTTTGTCACTTCGCTTTATTATTTAAATAATCCTCTTTGACTTTGTCACTTCACTTTATTATTTAAATAATCCTCTTTGACTTTGTCACTTCACTTTTTTATTTAAATAATTTCTTCTTTGCAAGCACTTTGACTTCTTTGACCTTTTGGGGCTTCAAGCCAAAAAATGAGGGTCCTCCAACTTTCATAAGGCCATAACTCTCAAATCGTGAGGAGTTATGTGACATTCCACATACCTCCAGAAATGGCATGACATGTACTATCCATATAGAATAGTCTTACGTGCAAATATATCAAAATTCATACCATTATACATCAAAAAAACTTGGGTCCATTACCCAAACCTTTGTGCTACCGGAATTTGCTACCGGACTTTGTTCAAGGGTTGACATCAATGAAAACCAACCCAATTAATCAACAGACTATACCATAATTAGGTTCCCCTAGTATTAGACTATCAACTGGGGGAACTACTGCTCCTAGTTTCATATCTAATTTTGGGGGTAAAAATATTTTTGGATCTGGATTTATCCTTGGACTTGGATTTTCTCCTAGATCCATCTTTGCACGTGGAAGCACATTCAATCCTACTTTTGTAATTCCTATGGGAAGCACACTATACCCAACATGTGGTTTCCTTTTGGTGAAGGATTTGTGCCTAGCACTGGGTATCAAATGCACTATGGACCTATCCCTAGTAGTGGAAACATGACTTGGGGCATTTATCTAGTTATCCAAGTAGTAATGCGGCATATGGTGGGGTGGCGAATTTTCCATTTAGAAACCCTAATTATGTTGCCATAACTCAGCTGCCATTTTTGGCAATGTTAAACTTGCTTGATCCATCTCATCTTACAAATGACCCGATTAGCCACAATCCTTTATGGCCTACTATCTCAACTAAGTTTCCTTTAGATATACCAAAATTTAAGGGTAAACTTGGAGAAGATATTTCAAACCACATTATGAATTTCCATTTTTGGTGCTCATTGAGTTCATTAATGGATGATAATGTACACTTGTAGCCTTTTTAAAGAACTCTGATAGGGGTCACTTCTAAGGGGTACATTGAGTTGTCACATGCATCTCATAACAACTTCTCATTGTTGGCCATGACATTCTTAACACATTTCCAATTAGTCATTTTCTATGACACTTAAACTAAACTACTAATGTCATTACGAAAAAATGCCTCAACTCATATTTATGATCACATCCATGATTGGAAATGAATATGTCGATTGATTAGAGCTAAGATTCCATATTGTTTATTAGCTTATTGGTTTGGGAAATATTTATTTCCTAGTATTTCCAAAGATGTATCCTTTCTAGGAGGACTCATAGAAGAACAAGTCATCCTTAAGGCCCTATAATTGGATTTGATTTATTCTTAGTTTTGGATGTTATATGGGATAATACCATATGCTCCTCACTCTAATACTAATTTTGCAACGCCAATTCCAATACCCCATGCGAATGGCATGATTAGTTATGTTCGAAATATCGCAGTCAATCATGTGGCAATTCAAATGGGACAAATGTCCATAAATACAAACCAACCTATGGTTGCACAATACACTCAAATTTCCTTGGCACCTATTCAAACCTCTTACATTCATTTGGTTCAATCTATGAACCTAAAATGAAATCAACAATCTAGAGAGAAAAAGAACAGTAAGAAGAAAAATTATACCTCTAGACAAGGTGCAACTAAAAAGAATGAGTCGAACAATGATGTTGGGGGGGGGGAGGAGAGGATGAAGATCAAATTTACTTGTAATATTTGCAAAGGAGATCATCTAAATCACCTATGCCCCATGATGGAGTACATCCAAAGATGGATGGTTCAATAGGAAGTTGAAACTCCCGTGACACTTACCAACCCTTTTCCTCTACAATAGCAACAAATGGTTGTTGGTAACCTCATCCCTCTACAAGGTGGAAATCAATATACCCTGTCACATGGGGGCAGTACTTTGAATAGTAATATTTTCATGTGTGATGGGGATGTCAAAATTTAGACCAGGGCTTGTAATTACAATGCTCTAATAATCAAATCAAATGTCAAGGAGGCTCTTACATCAAGCATCTGTCTATAGATAGAGAGGCTAGTTATTGGCATAATTCCACACCCTCCCAAGGGTGTATAAAAAAAGACTATGCATAATCATAATTGCCAAGCAGCTCAAAATTGTAGTGTTATGGAAGATTTCACTTAGGCACCTTACACCATGTCTAATTTAGACATCCTTCAGAGCTTCCCCCTATAGTGTAAGGCATTATTGAATTATGTTAGAAAGATTGATCCTTTATATGCTTAGTTACTTACATTTGACCTTGATTAGGCTACACCACAACTTCGTCACCATTCCACTTTTCAAAAATGCATATCTTCATGTCACATGAATATATTTAGGTATGTGGTTGATGAGGTAGCTTCTACATGTGTCATGTCCTTTTCATGTCGGCAAGCTTTAGTCTCCCCCAAGCTTAGTCCTTTTGTCGCCTTGTTAAAATCTTTCGATTGTAAAAATTTTAAACCACATGGAATCATCTACCCTTTCCAGTCGAACTAGAGGGGGGAATTTTTACTATTGAGGTAGAGATCATTGATGTTCCTCTTGATTATAATATTATTTTGGGATGGAGTTAGATGTATGTGATGATTATTGTCATGTCTTCAATTTTTTACATGATTAAATTTCCTCATCGAGAGAAGATAGTCACAATTGACCAGTTGTCCCACTGTATTCATGATTCCAATCCCAAAGATGGGGAAAAAATTCCATTTGTAGGTGATGGCAGTACATCATTTGAAAGTGTCAGTGTTGGGTTGCTTAAGGGATCATACTTTATGGGTAATCTTCAATTCTCCTCACTAGTTTGTTACTTAACCCCTGAAACTGTTTATGTGATGTTGGCAGCCACTGTTGCACCTATGGTTCCTTTCCAAACATCATATGTTGAAGATAATTTGGCATCATCATGTACTAATTCCTTTAATCTTTCTTATTTTGGAGAAGATCCATGGATCATCCCATATCCATTGGATGTTGAATCTGGAACTAACTATATAGGTTCTATTATAACTTTTTCTATAGTTGAAGTTACTTATCAATCTATTCAAAAATCCTCTATAGACTCTAATCAAAATATCCCAATTCAAGAGGAGTGTGATCAATTTACATCGCTTATATGGACCTTCAACCCCCTTAGCTCTATTGAATTCTTGGACATGGTTTCCCCCTCAAGTGAGGCCATCTTAGAGGTAATGATTAGTTGAGGACATCCATGGGAAGACATGCATCATCGTTCATATTTGTTTCTTGAGACAACAAATTTAGGGATGGGAGTAAAGGACTGCATCCTAAATATAAGTCATGATTAGTGACAAAATCCCATTTTTCATCGGGTGTGTACGTGGAAGGAAATATGGATAACATTTCTAAAACTATGCCAATTGATATCTCTATCAAACCTAGCATCATAGAAAATATCCTAGTTGGAGCAGGTTGTTCTCATGATGAAATTTAAATTTATACTACTATAGTCGAGGAATTTTGTGATGCATTTGCTTGGTCTTATGAAGAAATACCTGGTATTGATCCTAAGATAGTTGTACATGAAATTCTAACTTACAATGATGTTAAGCCTTTTCAACAAAATATACAACCAATTAATCCAAAGAAAGTTGCTACCATTAAGGCTGAGGTAGAAAATTTACTTAGAGTTTCCTTTATCTACCTAGTTCCCCCTACTAAGTGGATATCCAATCTAGTTCTTGTCATGAAGAAAAAAGGGACAATTCAGATATGTATTTTTCAATATTTTAACAAAGATTTTCCAAAAGACAATTATCCTACACCTTTCATTGATCAGATTATTGATGAATGTGCCAAAAATGAAATATTTTCCTTTCTGAATGGATTTTCCAATTATAATCAAATTTAGATTTGTTTACAAGATTAGAATAAGACTGAATTTATTTTTCCTTGAGTCACATTTGCATATAGGAAAATGTTTTTTGGCCTTAAAAATGTTGGGGATGCATTCTAGTGGTCCATGTCATATTATTTTCATGGTATCAAGCACATTATTAAACCTTATTTGGATTATTTAGCTACTCATTCTAAGAAAAGGGTCCAACATCGAACTCATGTTCATGTTGTATTTTAGGAATGTAAATAATATAAGATTCATTTGAACCCTCATAAGTGCGTCTACTGTGTGGAATTTGGAGATTATTTGGATTCATTGTGTCTAAGCACGAGATTATGGTTGATCCATTAAAGGTTGAGGCAATAGTTTAGTTGCCTCCCCATGATCTATCCATCGAATTTAGAGTATTCAAGGGGAAAAAAACTTCTTTTGATGATTCATCACAAATTATGTTGAGATTACAAAAGGCTTCATGAACCTTCTGAGAAAATAAATTTTTCTTATGCGGGATGACCAAGTGCAACATTTCTTTGAGTCTTTAAAAGAATCCCTGATATCAACCCCATTGTTGAGTCCTCCAAACTATAGTAGGGAATTTTGGTTATGTCTTGTAGCATCTTAATCAACCATAGGGATGGTCTTGGTTCATGAAGATGAGTCACATAAATAACACATGCTTTACTATATTAATAAGGGGCTCGTTGGACCAAAATTGAGGTACTCTCATATTGAGAAGTTGATGTTGGTATCATTTCATGATGTGTAAAGACTTCAACACTATGGGATTCTAGGGTTACTTGGACCTCATAGTGTTTTAATCCCATGGTAGACTCTCCCGAAAGCTACTACTAAAGTTGGATGCTCAAAGAATATCTAGATCTTTGGGTAGTACGTGAATGGTAGAATGATTAAAAACTTTCATTTTTTTGCCTATTTATGGAGTTTTTTATCTAGGTTTTCCATTCAACACTTATTTGAAGATCAGTTAATTCTTTGTTTTTGTTCTAATTGACTTTATACAAGTATTTTTTAGCTTTTGTAGATTATTTTCTATTGTAGGTGGCAATTTGATTCACAACAAGGATAGTCTTTTGAGGTAATTTTTTCTTGATTGACATATAGGGCTAGGGTTTTTGTCTGTGCATTCTACGTTATCAGCCTTATTATCTCTCATTGTGCCTTAGGATTGACCCCACCAAGTTGCAACATATAAAACACTCCTCCGTTATCCTTTGTCGTAACTTGCATGGTAGTGCCTACCTATCATATGTTATTCTGGTTAGCACCTCGATTTTCATTTTGTTCCCATTATGATTTTTTCTCATAGACACGGGAACCCCGTTAGTCCTTCCATGACTTTGAGTTTGAACTTGCATGTTTCTTCTTCATCTATCTTTTGGCTAGTGCCTGATGGACTCCATGTATGTTTTCTTTGCATTTGCATTGCTTCGTTTCTTACACACTTGAGTGTAATGCTTCACTACAGTTCACGATTTTGTGCTTATTTCCAACACACTTTTTTACCACTTGCTTCGCATAAATTGCTTCTACATTTTGAACCTTTAACCCCATGGGAGACACACTTATGAGTGTCCATATCCTACATTTTGTTGTTTTATTTTGGTATCAATATGTTTATTGTGCTAGGAACTTTTATACTTGTGTACAACACTCATCTCCTCAATTGTATTATAAAATTATTTTACTCATTTTTAGGCTTTATAATATGAAAAAGACAC
>JZKD02S0100025.1:303481-314084 GCA_000966675.3 Picea glauca
CTCTATGTTTTCCCAAGCACCACCCTGCCACCCTGTTTTCTAGCCACAACTAGATGGAAGCTACAACTCCCAATATTCAAGCACCAACTTGAATATCATAGGACCACAGTCCTCCCTAGCACCTCCCTACCTCACTTATTAAAAATAAATGATTGAATAACCAACAATACAAATAAATCGATTCTTACCACTTCTTCTCTGTTCTGTAAATCCGGTATGCTTCTAACTATTCTGCAATTCTTCTCTTCCTCTGCCTGTTTTGCAATTCTACTTTACTTCAAGTTGTTTTGCAATTCTTCTCTTCCTCTGTCTATTCTACAATTCTTCTCTGCTTCAAGTTGTTCTGCAATTCTTCTCTGCTTCAAGCTGTTCTGCAATTCTACTCTTGCTTCTGTCTATTCCTCATATGTTACTCATCTCTGAGTTTTATCTCACACTGTGCATATTGTCGGTCTCACACTGTGCATATTGTAATTTTCCCTTTCTTACAGTTCAACTCATTTTTCATTCAGAACGACCAACCTTTCACAGTCATTGCATCTCCATTTTATCCTATACCACCTATTCAGTTACACCTTGAATCTCCAAGAAAACACATCAGCAACCGAATCGCTAACCGTCCAAGAATCATGATTCAGTTCTGCTAACTAAATTGTAACTAATCGATTACCTGTGAGGTGAAACAGTAACCCTTCGATCAAGTTTCCAATTAACCAGCATCGTTGGATTAAATCCGCAAGATTTTGCGTTTATCTCATATGCCCACTAGCTGTGACCAAGCACTAAACAGAGTTTGAATTTCATGATTTCACATCTTGGCATTCCTGTGATGAAGGGTCTCGACACTCCAAGTCGCGATCACTGAGACTCTGAGATGGAGCTTAGCACCGCTAGTTTCTTCCCCTCACGTGACCACTGGCGATGACCACAAGCTGTGCCAAAAGGCGCTTCGTATTTTGTGAATGTATGAACTTCATTGAGCCTGATCAACGGTCGATATCTCCAATGATCCGATGGTCCAAATCTCATCGTGATCGCACATATCATGATTCCTTTGATGAAGGATCTGGATACTCCAAGTCGCGATCGTCAAGACTCCGAGATGGAGCTTAACACCGCTAGCTTCTTCCTCCATCTTCCACAGATGTAACCACTAGCTGTGACCACAGCCTTATTCGAAAACGCATTTCACACTTTTGCGTCTCGGGTATTCTATGATGATTACTCTCGACTCTCCATGTCATGAACTCTGAAATAGAGCTTGGCTTCTCTAGCTCTACTCTCCAACTCTCGACAATGTGACCATGAGATATGACCACTCACCAATCAAACGAGCACTTCGCTCCTTTGACTTTCCAGTCAGCAAAATGTTAATCCCTCGCCACATGTCCCTCTTGGATCAATGGTCAAGATCTTATCGCGATTTTGCAACTTCATGGGCCTTCGTCATGCCTGATCAATGGTCCACGATCTCGATGATTCGACAATCCAGATCTTTTTGTGATCTCACATATCGCGAGTTCCCACACCATGCTCCATTGACTCCTCCAATGTGCAAGTCAGCGAACTTCCAATCGCTTGCCACGTGTCCTATGACTCCAAAAATCAGGATTGTTATCGCGATTTCGCATATCGCGAGTTCGAACCTCTTTCCTTTGGATTTTTCGATCTGCGAAACTCCAAAATGAAACATTTGTTGTGCTTTGATTGTTTTCCTCCTTCTGAGTTTACACTGTTGATCTTTCCATTATCGCTACACTACTGATCATGTTGATCTTCGCCATATGATTGTGCTAATATTCACCATCAATGATAAACACGCATACTCTGCCTCTGTCTAAAAACATGCCAACAGTAGTACCACTTCATACAACAATTATACACAAAATTGTCTTCCACGTACCCTCAAGTATATTGAAATCCCTCTAAGCACACCTGAAATGAGCCTTACATAAACATGTGGTCATCCTATTGATATAGTACACCAAGACTTACACTCATAATTGGGTAGTACAACTAAGGTTATGTTATATCTTCCTAAGTTGGTGCCATGAAAAATTTGGCCGAGTATTATTGTTAGAAACCCTTCAATATATAAGAGAGCTATAACACTTGAAATTTTTTTGTCCTAATTAGGACCCTGAAAACCCTAGCCTCTACAGTATCACAAAAAAAATTCTTACATATTTAAGTATAGAAGTAATATGAGAATTTTTTTGAAACCATCATGGGAGACCTATCCAAAATATTCCTTGTGTCATGCTAATCATGTGGGTATACCTCTCTAGTAACCCTTTTTTTGGACTCGATAATATAGTTGTTGGTGATATCTCAAAAGACTCCTCTCAAACCACTAGTCACATTGAGATAAGTCTAGGATAATGTTAAAAGTCAAATATCAAAATAGCATAAAAAAACCTCAAAATAAGTACTCAACACCTTGACAAAGAGAGAATTTCAGATAATAAGCCTCTTCGAGGGGGAAACCTCCTTATACACCACATAATTTTACAAATACAAGATGATTCCAAATGAAAAGGTATCCTTGGTATATATAGGAGACTAGGAGGTATAATTACAACTAATGGACACAAGCTGACATAAATAAAATAACAATATTAATGTAGTATGCCCCAATTAAGGGGTAATGTGCCACTATTTAAGGATTAGCATGCCCCTTCCCTTCAGACAGGTGTTGTCTGAAACACTTGAGTAATTATGGATGCTTATGTATAAAAGACTCATCTTCCCAAGTGGAATCTTCAGTAGATAGTTTCCTCCACTTAATGAGATACTCTAAAATGGATCTATTCCTCAGCTTGTGAATTCTTGTGTCAATGATAGCTTCAGGATCCAATATGATTTGTCCTTCCTTGTCAAGTTCTGGCAATATAGTTTGAACTGGGATCTTGTCGCCTATAACCTTTTTTAAGCATGAAACATGGAAAACTTGGTGTACTCACGAAGATGCAGGCAACTCCAATTTGTATGCCATAGTACTAATATTTTGCAACATCTTATAAGGGCCATAGTACTTTGGTGATAATTTATTATCCTTCTTAGCTTGCTTGAGGGACATTTTTTTGTATGGTTGTAGTCTTTAAAATACCCAATCCCCTACTTCAAAAATTCTTTCACTACAATGTTTATTTGCTTATTGTTTCATGTGATTATGTGCCATGGTCAGGTTGTCCTTTAAGAGTTGGAGAAATTGTTGTTGATGTTCGATGTTATCTTCCACTACTTGAACCTTACATTTTTATTTTAGAGAAGAAGTGATGGAAGGTGGGTGATATCCATAGAGTGCCATAAATGGTGTCATTTCTGTTGCAGTATGCAAGGAAGTGTTATACCACCATTCTACCAAGGGTAACCACTTGAACCATTGTGTTTGTTTATTAGATACAAAGCAATGAATGTAACCTTCGACACATTTGTTCACTATCTCAGTGTTTCCATCATATTGAGGATGATAAGATGAGCTATGAACCAATTGAGTACCCAAACAAGAAAATAATTTTGTCCAAAAATGTCCAATGAAAATTGGATCTCTGTCACTTACAATAATCTTTGGGCTTCCATATAGCTTTTGAACTATCTCCATGAATGTGATGGCAACTGTATTGGCCTTGAAAGGATGAGAGAGAGCACAAAAGTGTGTGTACTTGGTCAGTCTATCAAAAATCACCATGATGACACTCTTTCCTTCAGACTTCAGTAACCCTATGATGAAATCCATGCAAACCTCCTCCCAGTGTTGACTTGGGATGGCTAATGGTTGTAAAAGACCAGGGGTCTTAATTATTTCCACCTTATTTTGTTGATGAACCAAACATTCTGCCACAAAACTTTGAACATCGGTTTTAAGGCCATCCCAAAAAAATTCCTTCTTGACCCTATGGTAGGTTTTCAAAAATCCTGAGTGCCCTCCTACCGAAGAGGTGTGTAATTCCAAGAGTACCATTTGTTTGAGTTAGGAGTTCTTACATAAATAAAAGTGATCTGTGTACCATTGTGAATCATGTTTCCATGTAAATGTATCTGATGCACTAGAATCCTGTTGCAACCTTTGAATGAGAGTCCACACATTTTCGTCATTCTTCCATTCATCCCTCACTTCTATTATCTAATCGGGTTGGATGATCGAGATAGCACAGAGAAACGCCTCAACATATTCATCCTTTCTCGAGAGTGCATCTACCACAACATTTTGCTTCCCTTTTTTGTAGATGATTTCAAAATCATAACCCAACATCTTGGTCACCCATTTTTGTTGTTGTTATGAATATAGTCTTTGTTCCAATAAGTATTTAAGACTATCATGATATGTTTTGACCTTGAATTGCCTACCTATTAGGTAAGGGTGCCACTGCTTCAATGCATGTAGTATTCCCATCATTTCCTTCTCAAAAATGGGTTTGTGTAAGTCCTTTCCCTTGAGTGGTCAACTTTAAAAAGTAAGGGGCCTTCCTTCTTGCATTAGAACAACACCAATTCCATTTCCCGAGGCATCACATTCAACAATAAAGGTTTTTGTGAAGTCTAGTGTGGTCAAGATAGGATTTTTGCACATCGCCTCTTTAAGTTGTTCAAAATCTTGAGTTTCCTCTCAAGTCCATGAAAATCAATCCTTATTAGTTAATGTCATTAAAGGTGCCACTATTCTTCCACAGTTCTGAACAAACTTGCGGTAGTAACCTGCCAAACCCAAAAATCCTCTAAGATTCTTCAATGTTTTGGAAATCAACTAGTCCATCATGGCCTTAATCTTGTTAGGGTGTACCTTGACAACTTCATGAGATACAATATGACACAAATACTCTACCTCCTTCACCCCAAAGAAACATTTGGATGGTTTGACATATAGTTGTTTCTCCTTTAGTAGTTGTAGCACCTTGTCAACATGTTGAACATGATCCTCCCAACACTTGCTATAGATTAGTATAAAATACTAACAAATTTTTTTGAATAAAGGGCTTGAAAATGGAATTCATCAGCCCTTGGAATGTGAAAACTGCATTCATAAGGCCAAAAGGCATGACCAAAAATTCATAATGGCCTTCATGAGTTCGGAATGTTGTTTTTGGGATATATGCTTCCTTCATTCTAATCTGATGATACCCTAAACAAAGATCCAACTTTGTGAAGTAGATTTCTCCATGTAGTTCATCTAAAAATTCATGAATGATGAGAATGGGAAACTTATCTTTAATAGTGATCTTCTTGAGCTCTCTATAATCTAGACACATGTGCCATGAGCCCTCTTTATTGAGTACCATCACCACCGATGTAGAGTAAGAACTTTGGTTGGGTCTAATAATGCCAGCCTCAAACATTTCTTCAACCATACGCTCAATTTCACTCTTCTGGGCATAAGGGTATCTATAAGGCCTGATGTTAGGAGGAACACTCATAGGAATTAGGTGAATAACATAATCATGATTTGGAGTGGGTGGAAGACCTCTGGGAATATCTTCAAATACTTTGGAATTCTTATCAATGATCCCTTGGAGATCTAGGGGAATAGATGGATTAGATGTTTGAACATCTAGTAAGAAGAGTTGTACAATTACACCTTGATGCCCCTTTTTCAATAATTTTGTCATGCCATTAGATATTATCACATTACTGGGTTTCCCTGTGATACCCCTTAACTCAATTTCTTTTCCTTCCAATGAAAATTTCAAGAAAAGTTCTTGAAAATTAAAATCCATTGTTCCCAATGATTTTAACCATTAGTCTCCTAGTACGACATCAAAACCACCGATGGGTATAGCAATCATTGGACTATTCATTACATATTCCCCCATAGTAAGATTGATCTTGTGGCATTTTCCTGAGCAATTGATAGTTCCTCCATTTGCAATCATTACTTGAAACTCTGGTGCTGGATATATAAAGCAATTGAGAGCTTTGGATAATTTATAGTGAATGAAATTATGAATGCTACCGAAATCAATTAGGACCGTTACATTTTTCTTTTTCATATATCCTTCAATCTTGAGGGTTTGAGGAGTGCTAATTCCAGCCAATGCATTACATGATATCGTGGGATTCAACTCTTCAAAAGAAATATCTTCTACGTTTTCATCTTGAAATGGTTATTGTTCTTCTTCTTCTTCTTCTTCCTCTTCACAATCTATGTAGAATAATTTCTTCTCACCACACTTATGTCCCTTACTGTACTTGTTGTCACAATTAAAGCATAAACCTTTTTCTTTTTTTTCATACAATTTTTGAGGTGTCAACCTTGTAGGTTGAGGTGTTTTAGAAGAAGAAACATTATTATCTCGATAGATGCTAGGAGTGGTCCTTCTAGTAGCCATAGCCATATTTTTACTTTCAACATTTCTCACCACCCTGAATGCACTCTCCAATGATTTGGGTTTCCAAAGGCGAACCTCATGTTGAATGTTATCCTTTAAAGTTCCTATGAATACATGAATTAGGTGCTCATCTGGAATATCTGTTACTTTTATATTCAATCCTTGGAAGTTCTCAATGTGCTCCGCAACTGAACCTTTTTACTTGATATTTATCAATTGGCTAAAGAAGGTATTGTTCATTGTATCCTCATAGTGTGCTATCATTTCTTCTATGAAAATTGTCGAAGTGACAAGTGATTTGCGAGAACAAAGCCATCGCTACCACACAAATTGATTGGATTCTAAATATAAAGAAGCAATTCGTACCTTTTGTGTGTATGGCACATCATGTAGATCAAAGAACTACTCCATTTGAAGTATCCATGTGATTGGATCATTGCCATAAAAATTCCTCATATCAATCTTAGGAAAGTGGTTAGTCTTCAAGCCAAAGTTGGAGTTTCTCCAGTCTTGATCCATCTTCCTTGTGTCCTCGTCATGAATTTCATGGGATACATTTTCACTTTCAGGTGGCCTCTATATTAGGAAAATTTTCAATCCTTCCATGATCTCCCTTTTTAAACCATCCATCTTAGTATCCATTATTGCCTCCAACTTAGCTTCAGTTGAATCCATCATCCCTTGTAGTTCATCTTTTGTTACTATCTTGTTTTGTAAATCATTTATTTCCCTGCACATTTCTTCACCTTCATCAAGGGTCTAAGTAGAAATGTCTAAAGGCTTATTTTGTGTAGAAGTTCCCTTTTTTGGTGGCATGTTGGCCAAGCATCACTTTTAAACCTTGATTTCAAGGTGGTTCTACTAGATGATCTTTCTTATGTTGTATCTCCAAAATTTCAGCCCTTCTAAGTCTGAAAATTTTGTTTTGTAGTTCTCTAATACATCTTCTCTGCAATGACATAGGTTTGATCAAAATTGGATGTGCCAACTGGAAGTTATGCTAACTTCCCCACACCTTTCTAATTTTTGTCCCTTCCAGGAGAGCATACTTGTAAAGCGTTCCAAGAGCACAATATCTGATATTTGATTCTAAAACTTGCACCAAAAATACTAAAGACTGTCCACTATGCAATGCAACTGGTCTCACTTAATTTGGATACTTACTGAAGAAGCACTAGCATATTTGGGTCATTTTACGATGGTTGTTTCGACGCTCTTGCGATGTTATGTTGTTGACATTGCGACAAATTAGGAGTCTTTGAAACGTCGTTTTATGTCACGTGGCAATTGCGACGAACTTGAACAAACATCGCAAGAGTGACAGCATAGGCAATTGCGACAAAAAAATAAATATCGTCGCCAATACGACAATATAGGCAAACTATGTGAAACCAACATTTCGTCTCAATTGCGACAGCCATTGCGAAAACAACTTTCATGGTTTATATAGAAAAACTGTCGCAATAATTTAATCGGTCATCGCACTGGCGATGACGACTTTTCGTTGTTTACATAGAAAAATCGTTGCATCAATTGAAGTTGTTGTCGCGTGTGCGGCGACAACTTTTTGTTGTTTATATAACAAAACCATTGCATCAATTGAAGTTGTCGTCGCACATGCAACGACAACTTTTTGTTTTTATATAGAAAAACTGTCACAACAATTGAAGTTGTTGTCGCACATGCAACAATAACTTTTTGTTTTTATACAGCAAAATTGTCGCAACAATTGAAGCTGTCGTCGCACGTGCGACGATAACTTTTTGTTTTTATATAGCACAAGTGTCGCAACAATTGAAGTTGTTGTCGCACAGGTGACAACAAATTTTTCATTTTTATATAGCACAATTGTCGCAACAATTGAAGTTGTTGTCGCACAGGCGACGACATCTTTTCATTGTTTATATAGAAAAATTGTCACAACAATTAAGGTTGGCGTTGCAATTGCGATGACCAATATTTATTTAAAAAAAAAAAAAAAAGTTTAGGCTGCAATTTTGATATTAATATTAATATTAATATTACCATAATAATTTTTTAATTGATATGTGCTCCATTACTAATAATTTAACAGACAATTAATGAAGTCGAAGCGCTAGGACTGCTCTGAGCCGCTAAACCTAGAATCTGATGCCCTCTCTGTCAAATCCATGAAGAATGTGTTGACCATCTGCTCCTCAATTTCCCCTTTGCAAAAGAAGTCTGGCGGCATGCCCTACCAGGAGGGATCCCTTCTGACCAACTCCCTCCTGACATACCCACTCTGCTAAAAAATTGGGCCACCCTCTGTCCTTTCCCTCTCAAGGCCAACCCTCAAATCAAGTGTTGTTGGATGTCCCTCCCTAAATTCATCCTTTGGAAAATTTGGCTCGAAAGAAACTCTAGAATATTCAGAAATCTGACTGCTTCACCCGACATCGTTTATGCCAAATCCAAAGCCCTACTGAGAGACTGCCTCTCCTACGTCTGGCCTTGCACCAACTCCCTTTCTCTCAACTCCCCTGATAAATATTGGATCCATAGCCTCACTCAAGACCCCAAAGCCCCCCCTCCTCTCACTAAGGATCAAGAAATCTAGTGAACTATGGGAATTAGACTACTCTTGGGGGCTTGGAGTCGAATCCAATAATATAGCAAAAGCTCTAAGCCTTTGGTAAGGACTTATCCAAGCCCGGAAGCTAGAAATCAAAGAAATAACGGTGATAGGTGACTCCCGGATTTTAATCCAAGTTATGGTCACCAACACCTTGCCTACTCAAATGAATCTATGCCACATTCTCAAGAAAATCAGGTGGCTCTACCGCTCCTTCCAAAAAATTGACTTCTTTCATGTGCTCTATCATCTCAACGCCGAAGATGACCAAGCTGCCAAAGCTGCCACCCACTTGAGCAAGGGTCAACTCTCCCTAAATGGAAATTTGGTTTTCATCCCTCTCCCTTAGCGACACATGGCAAGCACTCAGTTGGGCCTCCCGAGGCAAGTGGCCTTTGTTCCCTTCTGACGTCATACTCGTGGCAGCCCTCCTCTGCCTCCCTTGTCTATCCCTTCTCCCATGCGACGGTACTTATCTACATTGTTCACGTCATGTCCCGTCCCCCTCCATGTCCTTGACCTCACGTCCCTCCTGCACCTCCGCACAGATCTCTTATCCCTCCCGCATGGCACTCGCACGAGCCCCCCCTCCTCCCATGGTGGCGCACGAATGAGATATCATTAAATTCAGGAAGGTGGCAAACTGCTCCTGCTCATCTTGCCTTCCCAATTCTATTTGGTTTCTCACCTGGATTGAGCTCCCAATCTTTCCCCCGGTTAGTCTCTACCCATTTTCCTCGGCCAGGCTTCCCTCCTGTTCTTTGTCCATCACTCTCATAATGGAGTCCAGTTCCAACTCAGCCACGCCCCCTAATCCCTCGCCCTCCCTGGAACTTGAAATTCGTAGGTTGAAACGCACGCTTAGTGCGCATAGAGGATTCCTGCTCTATCTTAATGGGGAAGGAGGTCGGAGGTTCGAAATGATGGAGGAAGATCTAATCCAGCTAAGGGTGGAAGCGGTAGAAGCTCTCACCTACACAACTCAGCAAGCTAATAGCAAAATTGTTGATCTGGAACCAAGAATTGAAAAGCTGGAAATTCAAGCTGCAGGACAGAGCCGTCAGACAGATGTAGGGAGGATGGTGACCACATGCGCAATCTCCTCCATCTCGGGTCGAAAGGTTTAATCCTGAATTTCTCTTTCTTGGAATTAGTTCTTTTTGGATCTCTGGTTCTCTTCTTTGTAAGTTGGAGTATAGGCCCTTATGCAACTCAGACAATCGCGTTGTAAGCCGGTTCTTATTCTAAGTTTAGTTATATTTTGGACTCTCGGCTGTTATGGGAATTCTAGGATTTTATAGCATGGCAACCCCTTTTGTAATCTCGAAGCTCCCGCACTAATCGCAGGGTTGAATTATGTAAGTTTTCTCTACAATGGTTATACCAATGGTTTTAATATATAAACCCCTTTCTTGTGTAAAAAAAAATATTACCATAATAGACTTAAGACTAGTCTATTATATGAAAGTTCACAATCATTCACATGATAAGTTTCAAAGGCATAATTAAAATATGTTTCTCTCTTTCATATGGTAGCTAACAACAAGAGAAAATATGTATTATACCATTTCATACATAACACTATTGCACACTTGCTATATGATCATTTCATACCTGCTCATTATGAAGAGTTGCATACAACCCACTCAAAACTATCATTCAAAGTAAACAACATAGCATAACC
>JZKD02S0100025.1:345079-370412 GCA_000966675.3 Picea glauca
AGAAGCAACCTTTTCTCTAGTTTCATTTTCAACCATGTGTTGAAAATTTACAAACTTTTCAAAAGCTTCAGACTTGGCCTTTAAAAAGTATACCCATGTCATTCTAGTGTGGTCATCAATGAACAATATAAAATATCGACATCCACCAAAAGAAGATTCCATTGGACCACATATATCACTATGAATCAACTCCAAATACTTTGTTTCTCGCCGTGAGCTAGTTGGAAAAGCTTCTCGCTTTTGCTTGCCTAAGATACAAGCTTCACACTTGGAATTCTCTTTCTTGAAAGTTGGTAAACCCTTCACCAAATCTTGGGACTTAAGTTTCAAGAGACTTTCAAAGTTTAAGTGACCAAATCGAAAATGCCATAATCTGAATGAAGACATTTTAGAATTCGTTGTTGCTGCAACTTCTTCCTTTCTTTTGATGACATTCCCATTCATTCTTAGTAACTTTCCATCTTCATATCTAGTCATTATTGTTTTTAAGTTATCCTTCACTGACATAATCTTTACCAAACCATCTTCCATGACAATTTTATGTTCAGATTGTCTGATTGTGACTAAGGATAACATATTTTTCTTAAAAGATGGTACATACCAAACATTTGAAACCTATTTTTCACCAATTCCAGGGAGACAAAATTTCACTGAACCTCTTCCTTGAGGTATATGAGTTGTATCATCAGCTAAATAAATGGGTTTTAATTGAACATCTTTATAATTCCAAAAATAGTCTATGCGATAAGTCATATGTTGAGTAGCCCTATGTCCAATATCCAATCATTTTCAAATGAATGTACATGTTGAACTACTGAAAAAACATATTCATTTTCATCATCCTGATAATCTTGATCTTCTGCATATTGCGCTGATTGTTGAGACGTCTGCTTGAACTTTGGCAATTGATCATTGCTGGTAAGACAATTGGATGCATAATGGCCCATCTTTAAGCATCTTTTACATCTTACTTGACTGAAATTTCGACCTCTTCCTGATTGTGCATTACTTTGAAAATTTTGTTGATGAAAATTGTTAGGACCTCTACCTTGACCACAACCTCTACCATGGCCTTGATAAGAAGACTGATTTTGAAAATTTTGAAAATTTGATTTTTCCCTTTCTTTAGAGCTTTCAGCTTTAGCGTAAAGAAGATCTTCTCTTGATTGTTTTTGTTTTCCAAAGGTTTTACTATGTTGAGCCAACAATTCACTAAGCGAATCAAAAGTTATAGTAGATAACTTATCAGTTATTTGCAAAGTCTCAAGAAAATGCTTATAAGATGGAGGCAAGCCATTTATTACAATGGAGACTAGAAAACTATATTCAAGTTTAGAAAAATCGCCTTTGATGATTTCCAGATGAATGTTCTTAATCCTTGAAATGTATTCTAGTACGTCGCCATTGTCTGCTAATCTTTGTTTAAGCAATTTCATTTGTAGATCAACTCTTTGAGACACAACAGGAGTATCAAACAACTTTTTTAATAGATTCCAAGTAGACCATGCGTCTTTGGAATTCTCAATATGAACAAACATTTGTTCAGTTACAGAAGAACATAGCAAAGCAAGTGCTTTTTCATCTTTCAAATTCCATTTGGCTAAATAAGTAGTGTCAGTGGGCTTAGTTGATGTAGTATCACCATCACATATATCACGCCATAATTCATTATAGACCAAAGTGTTATGCATGTGCCTACTCCAAGTTTTATAGTTCTTGGGTCCATCTAACTTGTCTGATTCAGTGAATAGGTTGATTAATTTTGACATGATGATAGATTGCCTTATTTAAAGGATTGCAAGTTAGTGATCACGCCAACACACTGAATAGTCGTCAAAAACACTAAAAAAATAGACAGAAGGCACCAGAAAGAAAGAGTGCACAATCCACGCAAAAAAAAAAAGGAGCACTTTTAAGGGCTTGGCCTTGACCCTTTAAAAGTCTCGTTGAAAAGAAGTTTGAGAGAGTATTTCACTAGACTCTTCTCAACCTCTGAGATTCAAGATTACAATCAAAAACTTTCGAAATTTGTCCTTTTACAAGACTTATAGCCTTATACAAAAAAAGGAATGTGCCCCCCCCTTGAACAAGAATCTTTAATAATTCCAAAAAACTTCTTAATGGTAAAAAGCATATATTTTATGCATGGAGGGCGTGACAGCTAGCATGGGACTGGTTGAGGCTGCACTGTAATCCATAGCTATGTGTCCATTGCTGCAAAACTCTGTCGCTTGAATACCTGCACAGGCCCTTGAAAAGTCGGCAAAAATGTCCAAATGTGATGTGAACTTCTCAGAGTACCCAAATGTGCCAAGATCTATATATTACGGTGATAACAAACACAGTAATATCCGCATCACCTCAGATTCTTCATAATTAACACTCTAACAACAGAATGTCATAAAAAAAATATGATGCAGTACACGTGTAGATCAAAAGAAACTGGCCTAAAAATTATTCAGGCAAAAATCTTCATCATTCATGTCTTTGGTAAGATCTCAGCTCCCTCTGGTCAAAGTTTGCAATCATATTAGATATCAAGCAGAAGCCTCCGTGGATCCTCAACTATATCCTTGACACGTCGAAGGAAGTAAACAACCTCTCTTCCATCAATGAGTTGATGATCATAAGTAAGAGAAATGTACATGATAAGTAAGAGCAATGTACATAAGGGGTGTCTCCTTCGTCTGGAAGCTCTCACATTCCCAACAGTCGGAGGTTCATATTATTTATAATATAAATAACAGAGTCGGTTGATTCCCCTGTTGTATCTCTTTCTTGGTTGAACTTTGTTGTTTGAAGGCAGGCGACTATGGCGAGTTTGTTAGCAGCAACCAGGATTGGCAGGAAGTCTGTATGACACCGAAAAAGGTAGGAGAAATTCTGTTAGTGAATAAAAGTTCTCCAAGTCGTGCGCTGAAGGCTCTGATAAGTGCTCTGCAATCGAGTAATAGGCGAGGAGGGAATGGTGTTGTGCCCGAGAGGCCAACAGAAAATGGGACTCACCGAGAAAGCGAAAGAAATATCAGGCATACAATGTTTCTTAATAAAGGAAGCAGGAAGTCAGTACAATGGTGAGTCCAGGGCACGTAATTAATGAAGACGTGTTGGAGTACACAATTGTGAGTCCAGATCTGCAAACAAATGATACCAGATCTCTGATTCCAGATCTATGAATCCATATATAGATGTACACTGCTACTGGTAATACCAATGCTCAGAAATCTACTGTGGAGGGCGCTTGCTGAAGGGAGCGATTTGTGAAGGTCTTGATCACACCAGAAGAATTGGATCTGAATTGATGTGGATCAATTTCCTTTCCTAGATTGAAACATAAACAAATTGCCAGATTTTAACATATATGCAACAATTTTCATAGATCTTGAAGCATAGAGATTGAGATTTATCAAAATATATCTCTTTAACAAGAAATTGCCAGATTTACAGAGATCTGAAACAATTTTTACAAAAAAAAAATCTTCTACTTGGATTACAGCTAGTCTACTTGTTAAACAAAGTAGATCTGATCAGAAAAACTTTTAACTGCTGAAAATGATGATTTATCTTATCAAAATTTTCAAAATACAAGCTGCTGTAATCAAAATAACCTTTTCCTTATTGAATTGACAACAGAAATAGCTCAGTATTGATGTCCTTGAATTTGAAGATATTGTGGATGATGTTGTGGAGACTTCCTTGCTTCCTCAATACATCACCAGTTCACCATGGCTCTGATACCATGTTGACAAAGTGTCCTCAGACACGTAATTTTATTAATAAAGAAAAAGTGATTACAATCTGAAATTCATAATCTACTCTTTAACCTCACTTGAAGAAGGAGTTTGTTTATATAGCTTAACTCTAAACTACAAAATAGGAGAACAACCAATCACATAATCACATGAGTATGATAGGTGTCCTTTACATAGAAGCTAGGTGTCCTTATCCTAGCAAACTAGAATAAATAATTTCTAAAAACATTTATACTAGAAAATACTTAGACTATAGAACTTTAGGATTATGAGGCTAACATATATAGCTAATTACCATGGGACGATATTCATTCGATCCACCATCAATGTGACCATATTTCCTACAATTTTTTGTAGTTGTTGCTATTAAAATTCTTACGGGACGTCTGAGGAAACATTTTTTACAAGGGCAATGACATCTACCATCACCCTTTTCACTCGCTTTACTTTTTGCCCCACCTCCAACAACATTTTGCGACATTTTTCTGCACAAAAATACCCTTTCGGAACCGTCGTTGTTATAGCAATATTGTCACAACATCTTTAAATCGTCAAATATTTATAGGCCAAATTTAGGTCACCTATTTATTTTAGGTCAATTTCAACGGTAAATTTTGACTAAATTATTATGGTCAACGTTCGTCGCAAGAGCGACGGACAATCTACAGGCGTCGCTCGTGAGACGAACATTGACCATAATAATTTAGTCAAACTGTAGGCGTCGAGATTGCGACGAATACGACGTAGATTTAGAAAAGATGAGCTATTTCTCTTGCGTGTTGCGACGAAAGAGTAATTTCGTCGCAAGTGGTCGTCGCAAATTTTTCAATATGTAGTAGTGAAGACATCACTATTTTACCCAAAACACCTTTTTGAGACTAGTTAATATGACTAGTCAACTACCCTATCTTACACATGGTGTATCTACAAAAATAGGATGACCCAGAAGCTGAATTTTTTATCACAATTACCTTGATAATTTCTTTGAATAGCCTCCAAGTTCCAGGGTCTGAAACATCACAGAAAAAAATATATAGTGAAAATTCCACGATGGCTAAATTCAGGATGATTCCATAACCCTATCTTACACAGGCTATATATCCAAAAGTATAAGGCCTCGGGAGATGAAATTTTAATTCCAATTACCTTGATCCATCTACTAAACATAATCTAAGGATTTCCTTCTGAAACATTGTAGAATTTTTTTTATAGAGAAAATGAAAAGGTGTCTCAGATGCAGCAGCGAAACCCCAAGACCTTGAGCTCTGATACCAAATGTTAAGAACCAAGTATCAAAATAGCATAAAAAACCTCATAATAAGTACTCAATGCCTTGACAAAGAGAGAATTTTAGATAATAAGCCTCTTCAAGGGGGAAACCTCCTTAAAGACCACATAAATTTACAAATACACAATGATTCCAAATGAAAAGGTATCCTTGGTATATATAGGAGACTAGGAGGTACAATTACAACTAATGGACCCGAGCCGACATAAATAAAATAACAATACTAATGTATTATATTCACTTGAGATGTATAAGTTGGAGAAAAGGTGTTGTTTGTGTCTTTTGTGTGCATATTTGAAGCTAAGGACAAATCTAGAGGTAGCATCAGATTGGATCTACATCAAACTTTGGAAACAAGGCATGTTATTTCTCCATCTTGTTGCATTTCATGTATAATAAATTAGCTTAGGGAAAGTCAAATGTGTTATTTACCTACAATCTATGGTGAGTTTCCAACCCTCTCACTAGGGAATCTTAGCTCTTAGATTAGGACAAAAATATCTATAACAAGAATACACATATAAAATACAAATGTATCACCTAGTTGGACACACTTGTAACCTTTGTTGGTACCCCTTCAATTAGTACCACATCATACAACAATTTTAGACATAATTATCTTCCACGTACCCTCAAGTATATTGAAATCCCTCTAAGAACACCTGAAACTAGCCTTACATAAACATGCGGTCATCATGTTGCTATAGTACACCAAGAATTACACTCATAATTAGGTAGTACAACTAAGGCTATGGTATATCCTCCTAAATTGGTGCCATGAAAAAATTGGTCGAGTATTATTGTTGGAAACCCTTGAATATATCAATGAGCTATAACACTTGAAATTTTGTTGTCCTAATTAGGAACCTAAAAACCCTAACCTCTACAGTATGACAAAAACATTTTCTACATCTTTGAGTATAGAAGGAATATGGGAATTCTATTGAAACCATCATGGGAGACCTATCCAAAATATTCCCTGTGTCATGTTAATCATGTGGGTATACCTCTCTAGTAACCCTTTTTTTGGACTCGATAATATAGTTGTTGGTGATATCTCAAAGGACTCCTCTCAAGCCACTAGTCACATTGAGATAAGTCTAGGATAACACTTTGAAGGGGATCTTAAATGGTCCCATGGCCCATACTTGTAACATGGCATTCACTGAGAAAAAAATTCAAGAACTGCACAATAAATACCAACACCTTAATTCCATGATTTCTCATCTTGATTCTTCAATTTATTGGCTTGAGTGAAAGGTTGATGAACAAGGTGTTCAACTCTGATCAAAGATTGACAAACAAGGTGTTGATCTTAAGAACATGATAGTACTTTTATTTACATCCATGGGGCTCAAGGGGTTAGAAGAAATATGGACCCATCCACTAGGGAATCTTTAGTAAATAAAGAGTAGCACATCAACATGCTTTTTTTGGATAACCATAGTCATCATACACCCTTTCAAGATCACAATTCATGGAACCACTTTCTAGAAATAAACATAAACATGTTTGATGGTTCTAATTCATCCAATTGAGTTACCCAAATGGAACATTATTTCCCTCTCCATGGAATTACTAATGACTAATTGAAACTTAGAGTGGGGGTCTTATATTTGGATCTAGAACGTTGGCAATGGTGGCAATGGCATAAGAAATATTTTGGAGGATGCATTGCCTAGAGCTAGCTTGTGAAGGCCATCTATGCTTGTTTTGAATGAGACACTCACTATTTGGCACAAATGACAAAATTACACCAAACCAACACAGTTCTTGACTTTATACCTACCTTTGAGCAATTGGAATTCTTTATAGAGGGATCGATTCCTTTTTAAAGAATGTTTCATCAATGATCTCAAGGAGGAAATTAGAGCACAAGTCATGATGCAGTACCAACTATTTAGTTGGAGGCATGCGAGATAAATAAAGAAGTTGAGATGGCGATAAATGCATAAACTAAAAGACCCTCATTCGCTTCTTGCACTCGCCCTTCTTTGGCTACCACCATTGACCCCTCCACCTCTTAGCCCTTGAGAATCCAAAAGTTGTCCTTGAAAGAGATGACAAAAACGCCAATTTCTCAAACTTTTTTATAGTTATGATAAGTGGTATTTCAAAGGGCACAAATGTAAAGAACATAAATTATTTCAAAAGGATGTATCACCCCAAGACCACTCATAACACATTCTCATCTAACAAACTCCTAAACTAGAATTTGAAGAAACCACCCCTCATCCTCAAGAAGAAACAACATTACAAGCTCCTTGTAAGGAACCCCAAATTTCTATCCATGCTTTATCTGGCTCTTCTACACTCCAAACTCTGAAGTTGATTGGTTACATACAAAATTGCAAGGTGATTGTTTTGATTAACAAAAAAATTTCCCACATTTTATTCATAGGAGAGTCGCTTAAGAAACCCATTATTATGACCGTGATATACATTGTTTCCAAATTATGATAGCCATTGGTGATATGATGAAATGTGATGGACAATGTGAAAATGTGAAACTTCAAGTGGGAGAGTATCATCTCAAATCTAACATGTTTTCTATTGAAATGGGTGGTTGTGATGCCATTCTCAGTGCATACTAGTTATGCACATTGGGATCTATCGCCATGGATTTCAAGGACTTATATATGAGATTCACTAAGGAAGAGAATAAACACACCCTCAAGGGGATTAAATATGATTCCCCTAAAATTATTAGCTCTCACCATGTGGAGAAGTTATTGAAGAAAGGCCACTTGGGCATTATTTCCCAATTTAATGCCATACAAGTGGTGGACACCCCCTGACAGAAGATTCACCCTAATTTGTAGTTGGTCCTAACTAAACATCAATGGGTATTTGAAACACTTTATGGATTAATTCCTTCACATGGTGAGCATGACCATGGTATTCCCTCGATTCTAGGTGGTCAACCACCCAATGTGGGTCCTTATAGGAATGCTTTTGCACAGAAGAATGAAATAGAAAATATAATCCGAGAACTATTGGAGGCTAGATTCATATGTCCCAGTACCAACCCTTAATCATCACATATGGTCATGGTATTAAAGAAAGAAGGCAATTGGTGCAAGTGTCCTAATTTTTGGGCTCTCAATCATTTGAATATCAAGGACATTTTCCCCATTCCAATTATAGATTACCTCTTGGATGAACTTCATGGAGCCAAGTTTTTCAATAAACTAGACCTTCGTTTAGGATACCACCAAATACAGATGAATGAGGCATACATATCTAAGATATCTTTCCACACACATGAAGGTCATTATGATTTTTTAGTGATGCACTTGGGCTTTGAAAATACTCCATCCACCTTTTGGAGCCTCATGAACAAATTTTTTCCACCCTTTATATACAATTTTGTGCCTATATTTTTTGATGATATATTGACCTACAATAAAACATGGGACTCCCATATAGAGCCTATAAATATAGCCTTGCAACTCCTACATGACCACCAACTAACATTAAATGTTCCAAATGCACTTTTGGGGCTATGGACGTTGAATACTTGGGTCACATTTCCAGTCAAGATGGAGTATGAGTAGATCCCAAGAAAGTTGCGGCTATACAAGATTGGCCATGCCCTAAGACCTTAAAGAGCTTGCATGGTTTCTTAACACTTATTGGCTACTACAAGAAGTTTGTTAAAAGTTATGGAAAAATTGTTGCTCCCTTAACAAACATGCTAAAAAAGATTGCATGTGTATGAAGTGAGATTGCTAAGTAGGCCTTCTTAACTTTAAAGGATGTCATGTGCACTACTCTAGTCTTAGTAGTACCCAATTTCACTAAGACTTTTGTTTTGGAATGTGATGCCTTGGACAACAATATCAATGCAATGTTGATGCAAGAAGGTTGTCCCTTGACATTCACCACTAAACAATTGTGTGGCCACAATTTGGGAAAAAAACACCTATGAGAAAGAGATGATGGCCATCCTTCACATAGTTGAGACTTGGCATCCATATCTCATCGGAAAACACTTCCAAATCAAGATCAATTATCATAGTTTGAAGTATTTTCTACAAAAAGGTTATCATTAA
This sequence comes from Picea glauca, assembly GCA_000966675.3. NCBI lineage: Eukaryota > Viridiplantae > Streptophyta > Pinopsida > Pinales > Pinaceae > Picea > Picea glauca. Next base: position 354,175 of record JZKD02S0100025.1, read on the forward strand.
CAAAGTAACATAAGTGGGTCACTAAGATGCTTGGGTATGATTACGATATCATATATAAGAAACATAAAGAAAATGTGGTGGCTAATGCTTTATTAAGGCAATATGAGAAGAAAGGGTGTCTCTTTACCTTATCCTTACCCATACCTTATTGGCTCAATGAATCCCAACAAGTATGGTTGGAAAATGACATAGTGGTTTAAGTCATCCATAAGCTTCAATATCCCAACCTTCCTAAGGGTTATACATGGAAACAATAAACCTCGAAGTCTAAAGGGTGCATTTTTCTAATGAAATATTTTTCTTTAAAAAAAGGGTCATAGAGGAGTTGCATTCATCACCTATTGCGAATCACTCCGTCTTTCACAAAACCTATGAACAAGCTAAGTGATATATCTTTTGCGAAGGCATGAAAACAAAAGTCCAATATTTTGTAGCAACATGTAACGCTTGTCAAAGAAACAATGGTGAGATGGTGAAGAATTCTAGAGCATTACATCCTTTACTGAGCCCAACCATTATCTGCACTAACATCTCCCTAGATTTTATAGTGGATCTTCCAAAAGCTAGTAATGAATCAGACATCATGGTGGTAGTTGACCACTTTTCAAAATATGCTCATTTTTGTGCCTTATCACACCCATTTACACCCTCCACAGTCGTTCAAGTCTTCATGAATTAGACTTTTAAGTTACTTGGCATGCCCACTTCCATTATGTCAAATCAGGATCCCACATTCACCAACGAATTTTGGCAGGAGTTGTTTAAACTTCAAGGTACCCAGTTGACAATGAGCATTGTATATTATACCCATATTGATGGTCAAACATAAGTGGTAAACAAGTGCTTAGAAACCTATTTTCCATGCTTTTGTTTGGTAAGGTTGCACTAATGGGCACATCGACTACCCCTTGCAGAATTGTGGTACAATACCACTTATCATGGTGTTACCAAAATGACACCATATGAAGTTGTCTATGGCCAAAGAACATTGTCAATGGCTTCCTATTTACCATACACCTCCAAGGTTCATGTAGTGGATTGCACACTTCACGCTAGAGAATCCATTCTCCACACACTTAAGGACAATTTGGTTGTGACTCAAAATAGAATGAAGCAACAAGTTGATCATCATCGCTCAAAGCATTCTTTTCCCAAAGGGGATTAGGTGTTTCTTCACCTTCAACACTATAAACAAACATCCCTGAAAGACAAAATCCACTAGAAATTTACAACAAAATTCTATGGATCCTATATAGTAATCCAATGCATTGGACAAGTTGCCTACAAATTGGCTCTTCCAACCCACAATATACCTCTAGTCTTTCATTTGTCTTTTCTGAAGTAGGTAGTGGGACTGAATTTCAGGGTGCAAACTAGCTTGCTATAACTTCACAATGAAGGGTTCATTTGGCTCTGACTGGAAACAATATTGACAACTAGAGAGTGCCAACTACACCAACACACAGTCCAAGAAATATTGATCAAGTGGAAATATATGTAGCTAAAAGATGCCACTTGAGAACCAACAATGATTCTACAACAATTTCCACACCTTTGACCTTCAGGACAATGTTTCTTTTGAAGGGAGAGGGCATGTTAGGGACCTACCCTAACCTCCCTACATTAGAGTACTTAAGAGTGAGTCAATTAATGTGTGCAACCATCTTCTTTGAATAAGGCCCATTAAATAGTTAATGGATCGTTATTTAATGTAAAAGGGTCCTCTTTATGAAATAAGGCCCACTAGGTAGTTGGTACTCATTAATGATGGGACCATAAGTAGTTAGGGGTTTTCCATTGAGAATATATTTATAGAGCTATAACGCTATGAAATATTTTTATTGAGTATTGTTATAATTGGAGCTCTACTCAGTGAGAAGTCACTTTCCTTAAGAGGCATTTAAACATTGTTTTCTTTGTTCCGATAAACATTATTACAAGGGTATATTTCACATTTTTCATCTTAATTGTCTCTTGTATCTACTTTTTTGCATTTATATTCTCTGAATAACTTGCTTATAATTCAAGGCTAAGGGTAAGTATCAATAAATTGAAAAGCCACTACTAGTTCATGTTCATTCTTTGATTTTTCACATCTATTAATCTTGTCAATGTCATTTAAAAAAACTATTGGTTCAATAATAGTTGCCCCTGATTGCATAATTTGTAGTATTGTAATAATAAGGTTGCTCTTCCTAAAAACATAAAATAAAAATAGGAGATCAAGAAAAGAAAAGTGACAAAGAGATTTGTAAAGAAGAAATTCATAGCAATTTTGAAGAGATTCTACAAATTTACGAAGAACATGGGCGAATAATAAAAAGGCATTGGCTAAACGTTCTACCTTTTGGGTTTTTTGGTTGGAATCCGATGATGTAAATCTGGAAAAAATCGATATTTTATGTTGTTTAAATTGCATTTATGAATGTATAAATGGATTCAGCGTGCTGAAAAACCTTTTAGGCACTCAGATTATACAAACTTAGCCACTCAAATCTGCAGATCCAACTATTCCTCACCATATTTCGGGCAAAATCAAACGGAAAAAGTTGTTGGAAAACAACCAAAAGATAAAATGTTTAGACTATGCTATAATAAAAATACAACACAAAACATTAACAACAAAGATGAAAGAGACACAAAAAAATTCAAAGAGGAAATCAATAAGTTTTGTTTAGACAATCCCTTAAAGTTTTGGTATGTTGACATGCTTGAGCTAGATATACAAACAAAGAATGATAAGGAGTTTATGGAGAACCTATAGCCGTGCCACCATTTGAAATAGAAAAACATATTAGTGAATTATTAGAGCAATTGTTGATCAAACCTAATCTATCTTAGTACCTGCAATGTTTTTTCAATTCGGAATCATATCGAGATTATAATAGGAAAAACCCGAATAATGACTACCATTCCATTTCACTATCCACTCCCTAATAAAGAAATGAACATTCAAAGGATTGGTGAAGCTAAAGTATTTTCCAAGTTCCATTGTAAATATGGGTACTACTATTTAAAAGTTCAAGAAGTTGACAAGCATAAAACAACATATTACTTTTCCAAGTGGCCTATATGAGTGGAACATGACTCCCTTTTGGTTAAAAAGCACTCCAACTTTCTTTCACAGGATAATGGATTACATTTTTGGTGATATACTAATATTTTTGGACAACTATGAAGAACATTTGTGGTGCATAGAGATTTCAAGTCCCTAGTAGATAGCAATATGGTCTTTGTTTGTTCAAACTTAACATAATGTTGTCAACTTCAAGTGCTAAAAAAAATTGGTAATTTTTAGATGAATTGGCATATAAACTTTAGATTCAAAGATTCTTTTGAAGTATAAATTATATTGGTAAATATATTTTAAATTTTGCTAGTAAAACTAAAGAAATAAGAAAACATATAAAGAAAGAGAATAGCAAGTGGTCACCCAACACTACTAACACAATGATGAAATTAAAAATTAAATGCATTGACTTGCCACCACTAAAATGGTTGTGTGGATGTAAAATGGTTTTATGTATTGATGCTTTTGGTAACTTTGGTCAATGATTCTAGTTGAAATAGAAGTTGGAAAATAACATATATGTGGTTATAGATGTATTGAGTCTTCTAACTCATAAAAGAACTACCATATAGGTGAGAAGGAGATCCTTGCAAAAAAATAGGCTTATAAAATTTCGAATGATATCTTATACCAATTTTTTTACTATTTTCACTGATAGTAGAAATTTTAAATTATTTATAAATACTCCACTAAAACGATTACAACCTCCCTCACCAAAGGGAGATTACTAGATTTGTAGCTTTAGTTAAATTTGTTTTATTTCAAAATGGTAGTGACAATGCTCTTTCAAATACTTTTACTGAAGAAATGGCTACTTCAAACATGCTTAGAAGGTCTACAAGAAAAACAAAGCGCAAGTATTGAAAGAAATGGGTGATATCTAGAAACATCTCACAAGGAATCCATATGTACAACCATAATGGATGGTTTTAGTTTAGACACCTATCATGAAGAAGACCCTCCTTTTGATGTCAACATATAATTTTCTAGGTTTATTACAATGTATATTAATCATAGAAAATTGTCTAAAACATGGTGATCATAGTAGATATGCCCATAAATAGTGGAGCCATGCCCATGAGTATGATTATATTGGTAGGTGAGTAAAGATCTCATTAAATGTCTTAATTCGTTGGTTGGATGAGTATTTCCTAGAACCACATTGAAAATCATTGCTAGGATAATGAATATGATCACTAAATGCTGATATAAAGTGGCCACATGGAAGGCATTCAAATCAACATTAACACAAGTATCCACCAATTCATATGCCAAAAAAATTAACAAGAATCACCCACTCGTCCTAAGTACTTCAAGGGATCCAAGCCATGAAAAAAATATTCTTGAATATCGTTAAAGTGTGCAAGAAGACGCTTAATGGGACTTAATGCTTGATTACGATGAAACTCTACTAGGATGTCATAATGAATGTGTTTGTCTTTCAAATTAGACATATTAATTTTTGTTAATGGTAAACATCATAGACTTAATGATTACCCTAAGACCTCACTAGTTAGTAATGTCATTCACCCTTATCTTGAGTAGATACCAAGAAGAGATCTATCTAAAAGTAAATAGATTTTAAGTAAATTTGAGATCCATATAGGAAATGAGTCTATAAATATGTAATGCTAAGAGATATATATCGTCTTTTGAGTTTGAAGTAATGAAAAGCTTTTGGGCATATTTTAATTAATCTTACAAGATAATTCTAGCATCATGTGAGATAGGAGATCTCTCCTTCCCACTAAGGGCATTGTGACACTTTCTTAAACCTTTTTTTTTTAAGTGTTCTTTTACTTGGTTGCTTACCTATTTAGATTAGAATGTATTGCAACAATATTCACATATTGTGAACAAAATGGGAGCTTTGTCTTCTTTTGCAAATTGAGTAAATTTTAGGTATTTCCTCAGACCGCATCTTTTGTTTTTGTTTTGTTATAAATTTGACACATGTTGTTTGTTTTCTTTCATCACATATCTTATTTTAGTTTTTTTAGGATCACATAGTGGGGTAGTAATCCTTGCCTATGAGGAAATAAACTAGGCTTTTGGGAAATCATGCAAATGAATTCCTTTCTAGCACTAATCACATAAAAGAGTAAAAATGATTAATCTCTCTATTTCTCTCCCTTATTTGGGGTTGGGATTAAAGGAAAATGTTTACTTCCACCTCTCTCTCATCAATTCTTTTATCTTAGTCTACTCTACACTAGTTTGTTATCAAAATTTATACTCTAATTTAAGCTAATTAGGTATCAATTGATATTTAGACTGTATTCATCATTCTTTCTCTCCTTTTCTTCTTAGTTTTCAACAAAACTAAGTGGTAAGTTTATTGTCTCAAAGCTTAGTTTATTTAGACAATGTAAGGCTAATATCCTTAGGGTTTTTGCATATTGAAACTGAGCCAAACCTTTATGTTATGAGGTTCCCTTATGGGCTTTAAATGAATAAAGTTACATTGTCTTAGGTAGAGTAGGTTATAATCCTAGTGTAACCTCACTCTTTCTTTATAGCATATATTATGCTAGGGAAAACTTTAATCTATTCGAATATAGAAAAATGATGGTGAAGATGAATATGAGTTATGTTTGGTCTATTGCTTCGTTGCACTGTGATGATCGCTATGTGGTGGTCTTGTTGCATACATTGTGTCAAATTTCTGCAATGCTATATTAAAATTAGCCATACGACCCACCATGCATTGACTTGACAATATAGTGTCACCAAACACAATAAAACACTGTCTGTACACTGTAGGGGTAAAAAGAGCACAACTTCATGGTGTGCATGGTGACATTTATCATCACCTTAAAAAGGACCAAGTAAGGAAAGCAATAAATTACTCTTGTTTTGTCGTAGATCATCTAAGTGGTCAAACTATTATTCTAAGTCTTATGGCAAGAAACATCAAATTATGTAATGAAAGAGATGAAGGGTCTTTAGATGAATAAAGTAATCTCACCTTAGAATGAGTAAAGTACCCTCACCTTAGGTAGAGTAGGTTAAAATCCTAGTGTAGTCTTATATTTTTTTGATAACATAAATTTTGATAGAAATTAGTCCATTTTGTTCATAGACGAAAAAAATAATAAGTTAATCTTGTCCCAAAGAGACTCTCTTTCCAATTACAATTATGATAAGGATTCAACAAAAGATCTAGACATGAAAAAAGTTTTACTGTGAAGAAACTTTACTATAAAATTAAACCCGTGTGGTAAAAAGGAGAATGAAAATAAATATCATCAAAATAAATTTGTATTCAATCTATCCCTTCAATATATCATCATGACTATCATATAGTAATCTCTTTCCATGGGTCACAAATTAAAACTTTACAATTATAATAAAAACTTAATCATTTTATTTAGTAAGCAATAGAGTAATAAAGTGTCTTAAAAATAAAAATTTCAAAACAAAACCACGATCAAATTTAACGATTTTGAAAGCTTCAAGACTATTTAACTAATTTCAATGAAAAATGTAACCTTATCAAAATAATTTTTAATTTTTAATTTTTTAACATATTAGATACACAATTTGCACATCAAATTCCATCCATGTGGTCACCATACCACTTAAAACGCTGTTCCATCTGTGAGCGCGGCAACGTTTATTATCGCGCGAAAAACGGACCAACGAAGGAAAGCAAAGAACTGCTCTTGTTTTGTCATAGATCTAGTCGGTGGTCAAAGTATCAATCCAAGTTATACATTAATAAGCCTCGAATTATGTAATGTAAAATATACGGAGGGCCAACCCTTCCCTCTGGCAGGCTTCCATAAGACAATTGGATATGGAATTCTTTACCAACAAACTGGCCTCCTACTTTACTTCTTCTGAAAGAGAGAGGGCTGATTTGAACGGTCAGCGCTGGGTCTGTAATGTGACCGCACCCTGATTGCGGTGATGTATATGTATGATGATACTGTAACGCGTCTAGTCTAGTCTACCTAATGAAGAAGTGAATGTGAAGGTGAAGGAAGAGGCAAATCAGGAGGAAGTAATGGGTCATATAAGCGTGCCATCGAAGCGGCTGGTTCGGCAATGGAAGCTATTGGATTTGGTGTCAGGCTTGCTGTTCTTGGCAGTCTTCATATTTTTACTCTGCGTATTTACTCCACTGGGAGATTCGTTAGCTGCATCGGGGAGACAATCATTGGTGCTGAGCGGGGGAAGGGACAGAAATGGAGATCCCCAGCACAGAGAGCGTTTTCTCAGAGTGGTTGAGTCGGGGGAGGCAGCAGTGGAGGCCTGCCCCTTGGAATCCGTCGATTACAGTCCCTGCGAAGATCCACGACGGAGTAGCCATTTCAGCAGAGAAAGAAATGTTTACAGAGAGCGGCACTGCCCTCCTCCAGACCAAAATCTCCTCTGCCTCATTCCACCACCTCTTGACTACAAAATTCCTCTGCCCTGGCCTGAAAGTCTCCATAAGGTCTTACTCACTTTTCTAATGGCAAACATCTGTTTTCTTTAATGTTCGTTTTCAGCTGAATTTTAAAGTTGTGGGAAAGAGCATTGTGATTTTATTAATTACATTTTAGAAATTGCAAAATGCTGGATGCCAGATTGCCAATTTGAAATAACATGTTCTTGGTTCTAGATTCTAGATTCTATAGCCATTCAATAGTCAGTTCATTTGGGTTCCATAATTTGATACAACTACTGCTTGGGTAGGCAGGGGAAATACTCCTAATCTAATGATAGATCTCTATGTGCTTAATGAACGGAAGACAAACCGATTTTCTTTCAGTAATATGACTTTTAGTTTCGAATTGGCTCGAGGATTATCCCCATGTCATTCTCTGTCTGCCAAATGCCATGCATCAAAGAATTGACTCAATCTTGGATACTGCAGAAATGCTTACTTTAGATTATGTTATTAAATCTTGCTGATTGTTTAAACCTGCATGGTAGATATGGCATAGCAATATGCCTCATAACAAGATTGCAGATCGGAAAGGGCATCAGGGCTGGATGAAGGAAGAAGGGCCTTACTTCATATTTCCAGGTGGTGGCACCATGTTTCCTGATGGAGCAATACAATATATTCAGAAGCTCAAACAGTATTTACCTATAAGTGGCGGAACCATCAGGACAGCTTTGGACGTTGGCTGTGGGGTTTGAACTTTGTCCCCTCTCTCTTCTCCTTATGTATTGTTTTTGAAGCACCTTTGAAATGTAAATTGTAAATTTTGTACTAGTAGAGCCACGACCTATTGCCAAAGAGAATGTCGCCCATGATTGATTAACACTGAACCTTGACTCCCCAATGCAGGTTGCCAGCTTTGGAGGATACATGCTTAAGGAAGATATATTAACCATGTCTTTTGCTCCCCGGGATTCACACAAGTCACAGATACAGTTTGCACTGGAAAGGGGCATACCTGCGTTTCTAGCAATGCTTGGAACCCACAGACTGCCCTTCCCTGCTCATGTATTTGACCTGATTCATTGTTCCCGATGTTTGGTACCCTTCACTGCTTACAGTAATCTTTCTCCATCTCTAACCTAGTGAGAAGTCATTGCGGTTGAGTGATATTTCATTTTGAATTTACACCATTAATGAGATCTAATTTTTCACCTTCAAGAAAACAAAAAGTTAGAAACACTCTACTTGCACACCATGGTGCAAAAATTACCAAAGGCATATTTACTGAAGGAATATCTCTGTCAAACAGATGGATCTTACATGATTGAGATGGACCGTCTGTTGCGATCAGGAGGCTACTTTGTCATCTCTGGACCTCCTGTGCAGTGGCCTAAACAAGAGAAAGAATGGGCTGACCTCCAGGATTTAGCACGCACATTATGTTATGAGTTGGTTATTGTTGATGGCAACACTGCAATTTGGAAGAAACCTTCCAACAACTCGTGCTTCTCTTTGAAGAGTGTACCTGGACCTTATTTATGTGACGAGCACGATGATCCCAATGTGGGATGGTAAATTATTCCATCTAGCATTAGAAATTGCTTTTTTTTTTTATGTAAACATGCATATCACCAACTTAGAGTTTTGATCTCCTGGCTAACATGTTCTTTCCATCCGCTTACAGGTATGTGCCATTGAAAGCTTGTATTAGCCGGTTTCCATCATTGAAAGAGAGGGAGAACAATTTGATCGAGCTTCCAAAGTGGCCAAGCCGGTTGAATGATCCTCCTCAGCGTGCCACAGATATAAAGAATTTTCTGGATATATTTAAAGCTGATACAAGGAGATGGCAACGGAGAGTAACATACTATAAGAATGTGTTGAATCTGAAGTTAGGATCTTCAAGTGTACGCAATCTTATGGATATGAATGCAGGTTTTGGTGGTTTTGCAGCAGCAGTTATTGCAGATCCTGTCTGGATCATGAACGTTGTTCCTGTTTATACATCAAATACTCTTGGTGTGATTTATGACAGAGGCCTTATTGGAGTTTATCATGACTGGTAAGTTTATATTCCTTGAGAGTTGTGTTAACTGTTTGAACTATATTGCCATGATCTTCAGAATACACGTACTCAAATGTCCAGCAACATTGCATCTTTGCTTTTTTGATTTATTTCCTATTTTCCAATTGCCTTCCTTGGATTGATTTTAATTTCAAATCAAGGTTCTAGATAAGTTTGGTTGGCTCTGGGAACAACATCTCAAGTACCAGAAGATAGGGATATTTTGCTCTGTCCATGGATTTCCTTGGTTTGTTTCATCTTTTGATGGGAGAGTGCAAGCAAGAACATGTTTATAGCATTTGAATAGTATGTACTTAGCATTGTGGTGAATTCTCTCTAGTTAGCAAGGTGCTCTGGCAACTAGGGTGTCTTCAGATAGATTTACATGATCTGTAACTAGTTTTTAGAGAGATCAGGGGACTGTGGGCACAAGTTTGATAGGATGGTGATTATGGCAATATCATTGAAGATTCTATAACTGGATATGTGATTTGGCAGGTGTGAGGCCTTCTCTACTTACCCTCGAACATATGATTTCATTCATGCAATTGGCATTGAATCTCTAATAAGAGATCTGAGTAGAGGGGGCGACAGGTGTCTTTCTGATCCCTCTTCCTCTGTCTTTTATGTTTTCTTCAGATTTCTGAACCTGTCACTTATATTGTTTATGTTCATGAATCTTGGTCTAAAGAATGATCTGTCTCCTCCTCTCTGGTAGGGCATTTTTCAATCATCATTTTTCAGTTCCACATTAAAGGTCACGTGTTACTTATTGGTTTTGGATTTTATGCCTACAGATGTAGTCTTGTTGATTTGATGATTGAAATGGATAGAATTCTCCGACCAGAAGGAACTGTTGTTGTCCGAGATACTCCTAAGGTCATTGATAGGGTTGCAAAGATTGCAAGTGCAATACACTGGAGTACAGAAGTTTATGACACTGAGCCAGAGTCAAATGGCAAAGAGAAATTGTTAGTGGCCACCAAGCAGTTTTGGACCCTTTCCTCTACTTCAGGGTGACTAGCCCTCTCAACATTTTTTTGCTTTTACAATTTTCAAAGAGGACTTCAGCATTCTGCCTCAATGCAGATGGATTGAAATGCTCTATTTTTTAGGAACATGTCTGTAATGTGACTCAGATCACTTAGGAAGGATGGTCTTGGTGCCAAGCCTTGGAGTTGGATCCCTGTTTTTGTAATTTGGTTCTCTTCGGTATGTGGTATTTTATGTAATATTTTAAACTAGTGTTCATGCCTCTTTTAGCAACAATGTCATCGATCACTATTGGTTTGACCAGAAACTTTTACAAAGTGTGCATCTTGCTGATAACAAATTATCCAAACCTAAATTTCAGGTTATTGAACATTATTTACATTATTTAGGCCACAACGACGCTGTTTGTATTTTTACACAAAGATACGGGTAAGCAATTTAAAATGATTTGGTATGTGGTGTTTTATGTAACATTTCAAACTAGTGTACATGCCTCTTTCGGCAACAATGTCATCGATCATTTTTGGTTTGACCAGAAACTTTTACAAAGTATACATCTTGTTCATAACAAATTATCCAAACCTAAATTTCAGGTTATTGAACACTATTTAAATTCATAAGGCCACAATGACACTGTTTGTATTTTTACACAAAGATATGCGTAAGCAATTTAAAATAATTTGGTGCCTTGATGAGGGGCCTGACATATGCAGCAAGTTGTTTCTTTTTGAGGATCTTACCAGTCTCATGGTTTGATGAGTGACATAGTGGATAAGATGAGCAAAATACAAGTTGAAACACATGTGAGCTATTTCCTCCTACTTTAATTGTGAAAACAATATTCTCTAGAAACTGATGGTATTTGAATGAATTTTGTATCAATAATAAGGATGAGTAAAAGCAATTTATCAATTTTGTAGTTGTGTTTGTAAGCAGGTTAAATTTCAGAGATCTATATATTATCCCTCAGTGAAATTGAGATTCCTCCCCTATCCCACAAGGGCTAATCATTGGCCAGCCACATCTTGCTACCACATTTGTAAATCCATTTGCAAAGATGACACAGCTCTGTGGTGGCCGTAGTCATGATGCAGGTAACAACTAGTGGAGTTGCAGTATTGCAATTAAGATTCAAGATTGCATTGTTCATGGCATGCCTTTGTTTCAGATTATATAGACAGCATGTTTATCAATATATGGAAATTTCAGTGAAACCCTATCCTTCAGTAAGAAACTTCCATTTTTCCAAAGTTAGCTTTGAAGCCTAGACATTTAAGGTTTCTACGCTCCATTACTTTTCATGTCAAACAAATTACCTGTTCCAAGCACAGGCTTTGAATTTGATCCTTAACTTGTTATTAACACTAGGGTGAGGTCTGTAGCAATAGCAAAAGTACTTTTGGGACATCATTAGACAAGATTTTGATTTATTGTGGTGTAAATTCCTTACACATATGTGAAGTTTCTGATTAATGTGAAGTGGCCCTTATTATTTTCTAGTTGAGTTGAAACAAGGCACAAAATATGGGCTTTGAATCATGTTTGAAACCAAAATGAGATCAACCACTACTGCTCTCCAGCCTGAAACCATGTAAAAAACATGTTTTCCATTTGGTCACACGTGCTTAATCTCTTTATAAAAGACATCTGATCAATTTGTTTAGACGTGCTTAAATCTCTTTATGAAAGACAGTTTCTCAATTTGGTAAAGTGTGCTGAGTTCTTTATCTTTCTTTCATTTGAATTGCTTATTCGACACTTTCAATGTCTAATCCATACAGAAAGACAATAACATTTGAAGGAGAACCCTGTTGAAAATGGTGTAAGCTTCACTTTATTCCAGGGCCAACATCATTATCATATTTTTAGGTTTAGCGAAGACGGACCTTGTACATGTGGGCCCCGTAACCCCTACTGGGGAAAGTACCCTATCTTTGAGTTGGGTATTTATACACACACTCTCATTTAAAATTCTTCATTTAAGTGAATCTTTCATCATCCAAGCACTCTTCTTTTATTTTTTGGGTTGTTCTCTCCATCTCTTGTGAAATCCATCATGGTGTCAGAGTGATGGGTTCCGGAGAAATCATTATCCTGTGATTTGTTTTTGATAAGGATGTTGCAGCTATGACCATCAATCTTTGTGATGGGCCCATATTGAAGTGCTTGACACATTAAGATATACTCCTGTGATCTCCTTGTTCGGTGTTTGCTTCGTATTTCACTGATGCAGAATAATCAGGCCATGGTGTGAACTTGCCTTCAAATAATCAGCAGGTTCAGTTCTCTCTCTGACAATGAATTAATCAAAATGGGAAACCCGGCGAACTTGGGAAAATCTGCAGAAGCTGTTGATCTGCTGAAGTGAAGTCATTTTGTAGGTTGGGTTCATCATTCTTTTTAATATTCTGAACATTCTTGTAGATGTGGGCAGCTTCTCTTCCAAGCCTCATTCTCCTCACTCACATGGACATTGGTGAGTCGAGAACTTTTTGGAGTTGAGTTGGACACACTTTCCAGCAAAATTCGGTGTATTTTAGATCTGGATGTTCAATTAGTTTGTTTCCATCGCAAACTGTGAAGTACATTTATCGGATCAATATTCTGTGCAGTGTGAGACCAAATCATTTCTATTGCTGACAATCTGCTTCAATAGTTTGGGATGTCTCTAAATTGTTTGGGCGATTCTCCTTCAGCAAGCCTGAGCCTTCCCTCTATACTGCAGCAGTATTTACATAAAACAGTTGTTAAGTGGTTGTCTGTGGTAATATTTTGGCAGGGGTGACCACTATTTCTGCAGCAGGCACACAAAGAAATGCCACTCTTGGCGTGATACATCAATGGGCAAAATCTGCAGGTCACTCGTGACTTGAGTGCATCTGTCTGCATAATGTCTGTCAAGGCCCTCTGCAGGATTAGTACGTACACTTAGTTTATAAGGCAAGTGATCTCAGTTCAAGTCTTCACTCATTAGATCAGCACAAGTTCAGATTTATTTTTATCCAGAACTAGTCAAATGCACTAGTTTCGCTTTGCATGTTAAAACGTTCTTTTGGATAGGCTGGTGAAGTCATTGGTTTTGAAAGACTAAACCAGGGTTCAAATCTTGCTGGTTGGCTCTCGCTTGAAAACAGAAATTGATGTTTTGGGGGAAATATATTTTGGAGGGAAAACCAATTCTTTTGCAATTTGAGTGTACAATTTGAAGTTTTTTTTTAAGGGAGAAGTATTCCGCCATTGATGCCTTTGAAGAAGAAGAATCGGTTCTTTGAATACTTTGTGCAGAGAACAAGAACTGGAAGAAGCTTATCTCCCAAGAAGAAATCATGGCTAACGTCAATGAGCAGGGTATTCAACTTCACAGTGAAGTTGCCTCTTTGCAGGATACTAAAGTCTCTCAGTGGGCTACTATTACTCATTTGCAGAATGTAAATGCCAGACTTTAAGGAGCGTGTTGATATGTTGGAGGAAACCAATACTCGGTTACAAGATAAGCCACTTTTGTGCAAAGCTCAATTTCTGAGCTCCATGAAAAGGTCGCTTCACTTCATACCGATAATGTTAGTTTATTTGATGAATATGGGGATCTGAAGAACAATTATGATGTCATTCTTTCTCAGATGGATGTGTTACCTTCTAAACCTGCACTTCCAATGTTACAAAGTCCTTTAACAAAGTGCAACCCTAGGGGCACTTAGGAAGGTTGCCCATTGTCACCTCAGCAACTCTTGCACTTGCTTTAGGGTGGTTCTTTTCCGATGCAAGGGGGTAACCCTAGAAAGAAATGTTTTTGGTATTTTTAGAATAAGATGGATGGTGGAATTTATCAAGACTAGTGTGTATCCGATTGGGCTATGGAGTTGGGGCAGGCTTAGAATAAGAGGATTAGCTATGCTAAAGAAGACATAATCGAGCTATCATAAATATGCCATTATTAGTCCAAAACAAATTTTCAGAAAATGCAAGATTAAAGTGAGAGCCTTAAACAAGATGCACTGTCATAACCATGAAATTACAGCCAACAATAATGTGCAACCAATAAATAAAGAAGGCAGCAACAACCTCTCCAAACAATAGAAATGACAGCAACAAGACCCTTCAATAATTCAAGATTACAACAAGAATTAGAAAGGGTTTAACTAGCTCAACCCAAATCTATTTTTTTGGAACAAATCTGCCCTTCAACAAAGACTATTTCAGCAATAAACTGATGGTGATTCTTGCCAAACCCTAATAATCCATGAAAAGAATAAAGAGATGAAGAAATCTGAACTCGAACCAATGCCCTTCTTCCAATTCTCCCAAAAGATATTCAACAAAGTACCTAGGAGAGAAATCCATCTCTTCCAACCATGTCTTTAGCAAATGAGAATAGATCTCCTTTTATAGCTTTCCTTTCAACCACTTCAATAAAATATTGCTTCTTTAGAAGGCCCTAGAATACTCCATATTGCCATTTGTCATCTTTCTATTATATGAGATCCTATTAAGACATGCATTTATTCTTTGTTCAAGGGTTTGGCCAATGACCATGTCAACAATACCACATGGCATCTTCTCATGTAAAAGTCTTCTCCAAATATGTAGAAAATGCCTTGAACAAAGTGTTCTTACCCCAAAGTCTTCAAAGGTGAAACATGCCTCCTAATATGTAGAAATGCATCACATAATGTGTCATCAACCCTAAGGTGAAATATGCCACCAAATATGTGAAACATGCCTCGAACAATGTGTCTTGACCCCAAAAGACCTCTTCAAATGTGAAATTGACCTCCAAATATGTGGAAACTCTTCCATTAGGGTTATTTCTCACCCCTTCTTGCCTTCAGCATGCCCTAGCCACCTCCTCGAAGAGGGTGTTCAACATTGAGTGGACCTTTGACCATGCCAAGTGCAATTTCAATGCCACATGGTATCCTTTCAAGTAGGGTGTTTCTCCTTCAACCCCCTTCCTTGCCATGTGTCATGCTTTGGGCCTCTAAGATAGGGCGTTCATCTTCCAAATCTCCCTTTTAACTGACATCGTCCATCCATGTGGTCCTAGAGCTTTGGGTTCAATCCATGAGTAGGGCACTCCATCAATGATGCAACACCATGGTAATATAGGATAAGGTGCATGGCCTCCAAGTCCCTCGTTGCAACCCGTAATTATCACTGAGGTCCCATGGATTCCTGTTGTGTTGGTGAGAGAAAGATGCCAATGAAAATGCAAAATAAGCCATGCATTTTTAGGGGCTAACAACTATCTCCATATGGGGATTACACTTCTATGTGGGGTGCAAGAGAATGCCAAAATCTCTACATGATGTACCTACAAGGTGAGTCAAAGGGTTGGTTGTTCGTGATGAGATGGATCAAAAACTCCACATCTTTGTCACATGCTACAGAATGTCTTCAATCCCAATTTATTATAAGAACTTGAAAATGTTCATCTAACTAATCATCCCTAAGGGGCTCTACAAATAAGGCACCAGCCAAAAAATGCCAAAGAGAGTACAAATGAAATATGTTGCTCATAAACATCAAACTTATTCTTCCTACACAACTTCTACATCAAGAAGATGCAATGCTAAATGAAATCAAAGAACCAATGTAGCCATCGCATCATCTCATCAAAGACATGAGATCTTCCCTTATGTTTGGTAATGAACTAAACAAGAATACATCAAGCATCATGTAGGAATATGCTAGGAATTTTTCCATTGTGTTGCCAAAACATGATGTCAACTCCT
>JZKD02S0100081.1:12894-24731 GCA_000966675.3 Picea glauca
CAACCGATCCAAATGAGAAGAATATTATGAGTTGTAATTCAAAATCCAGACATGTTATTCTAGCAGCATTGGCACCAACCATTGCTAGAAAAGTGATGGGTTGCAACACTGCTAAGGAGGTATGGGACAAACTCAAGAGTATCTACGAAGTTATCCAAAATTTAAGTAGGTCAAGCTTCAACGACATAGAGCAAAATTTGAATATTTGAAGATGAATGAAAAGGAAGATATTGCAACCTATCTTCTTAGAGTTGATGAATTTTTTAATGCTATCAGAGGATTAGGTGAAGAGCTCGATGAATAGTTGGTTGTACAAAAAGAGTTGAGATCACTTCTCTTGAAGTATGATGCTAAGGTCTCCGCCATTGAAGAAACTAGGGACTTGACCAAAATGACAATGGATGAATTACATGGCTCTCTTATAGCATATGAAATGAGTTGGTGTATTTCTCATATATTGTGCATGGTGTATTGTGGTGTATTGGTGTAACTCTTATACTATTGCTAAGTATAAGTTGAAAAATGTTTTAAATTTTATTTGATACTGATTCATCCCCCTCTCAATATCAACACCATTCTCCCTTTTCAATCATCCAACTTTCCTGGAGTAAAATTTCACCGAAGTATATCCATTAGTAGATCAGACAATTGAGATTTAATCCCCCATGGGATGGATGATCCTAGCTTCTCTGGAAACTTTAATGAAATCAATGATCATGACTTAACCTATTGTTGAGACGAACGATCCATATTTATTTCAGGACTTCGGTGGTCTAGGACTCCAGGATAACACAAATCTCGAGTCGTTCAGATTCCCTGAAGTGAAACCTACTAAAGTGTTCATAAATTGACGATGATCACTTATCATCGGTTAACACATCCCCTTACGTTATCCTTCCAGTAGCTTAATCCAACGACTATGACTTAACGATATGGATGATCCTTGTTCACTTCGAGACTTTGACACTCCAAGACTTATAACAACTCCCAAGTTGTTCAACTTCCTCGGAGTTATACCTACCGAAGTGCTCATAAAGTGTAGGAAGCTGGTGGTTTTTGGTTAAAATTATCACTTACTCTGTCCTCCCACTTCTTGATCGAAAAACCATGAAGGATCCTACCAGATCTTGATCTAAGGTTGTGTGCACTTTGACACTTAGGGACTCTATTATATTACAACTCTCCATTTGTTAAACTCCCTGAAGATATACCTGCTGAATTAATTATTCCCTCCTTCCACTTCTTGATCCAATAGTGGAGAAAAGTCCCGAAGGGATCTTCGATCAACAATCTGCATGAATTCCCTACTTTGGCCTTCGACACTTTCTCTAATAGTGATGATGGACATTCTCGGAGGTTGTAATCATGGAGATGAAATCACATGCTGATTTCATCTATGGTGACGTGGACCCATAGTATGTGTGCCACATGTCACTCTGAAATGGACATGTTGGGGTCCAAAAGGCCTTGAATTCATGTGACATGTGTCCTCATATGGCACCCCTTACATGTTTCATAAGACACATCATCCACCAAATATATGATCCATGTTCATTCACTCTAGATCTGACGACCTGCATAATATCACGGCTGCGGATTTGCACTTCATGGATTTGGCACTTCGTGGCTTCAACACTTCATGGATTTTCCTATTCTCCATTTCTGACTAAAGTGGAGAAGTTTTGGAGTCCCAAAAATTCTCTATCCTTGTACTTACTATCTAATGATTGGAATTTCTCCCATTCTTCTTTCGATCTGATGATTGGTTAGATTTTGGGGCTTCATCACTCCGACACTCCAGGATACTACAACTCTAGATTAGTTCTATTTCCCCCATAGTTATACATGTCGAAGTGGTCATAAAGAAATCATGATCGCTTACTATAAATTAACACCTTTGCTTACTTTATCCTTCCACTAATGTTAGATCCGACGGTTAGCATTACTCTTGAAGTTATTCCCTCGATCCAATGGCTAGAAAAATTTTGTGATTTCATCCTTCGATATTTCTAGGACTCAAACTTCTTTACATATGGAGGGTCAATGTCAGATGACCACAATCAACGGTGAATATTTAATGACTTCGACCTTCATCATTTCATTCTCTTTCCATGCCTCCCATAATCACTGAAGTGGCAAAGTTCCATAGTTTTCTATCTCCTACTGGCTTCAATCAACGACTGACGATAGGCTAGTTCGATTTGATGGTTCTTGTTTACTTGACTCCCAATCTAATGATCTAGAGCTTCCATGATTCAACGATTGTGATATCTCCCAAAATTCAAAAGGGAATGGTCACGATTCTACGATCCTTTACAAGGATCTATTTATGCATGATGCTCTGGCTTCTGCATGAATCCTGCAATTTTATCTCTCCTGAGATTTCCTTCGACCTTTCCAAAGGTCTTAATGTTGCATTCTCTAAACCCATGCAACCTAATACAATTCCTCTCCTAAGATTTAGGTTTATATTGGATTCCTATACACTTCATGCTACAATGGCCATTAAAAAAAATAGGAACTTTCAACCTTCCAAGTCAAACTTGGATCTGCAACTCCGTAGATTGAACCCATTTAACTTCTTCAAAAATATTGAATTATTTCAACTCGAATTTTCCCACAAACTTGGGAATATTTCTCTATAATATTTATGTTTTTCCCAAAATTCACATAGTTTGAAATCTATGACAACGAATTTCTCAAATTTGAACTCGTTCCGGCCCATACTAGTCTGGTGTTTCAACTAGAAGCTCTAATACCAATCTATAACGTACCCATGTAACCCACAGGTTGTCCAGGCTACTTTAAAACACACTTCAAAATGGATTTCTAACTATGATAATAATTAATTCATGAATAAGTATGAAAGTCTCACATGCATTAATCGATATTCATGCTACACCATAAAAGAGATAAACAACATACCATGCACAACAAATAACCAACAGAAAGGCACATTATAAATACATATCTCATAGTTAATTAAATACACCTCTAGTTGCAATATGGACAAGGACAAAAGAGATAGGGGGATATGATTCCACAAGAGAGGGGTCTGGAGGGNAAAAGACTTTAGAAATCCAATTAATAATTTACGTGAGGAATTAGAAGCTGGAGTGTAAAAGAGGATGAGGGTGCCTCACTTCCTCATTCTTGATCATTTTTATTTACAACATTGAGCTATGGAAACTTGAGTGTTTTGAGGGTTTTGAATAAACAAACCCTAGAGATCAACACAAAGGTGAAAAATCCCTCCTTTCCTGGTCCAAGATTAGCCAAGGTGGTGAAATATTCTACCATCATGATTTGATTAAGTTGAGTTCCATTTTAGCTAACATTTGTGAAGAAGGGTGCATTGTGAGATGTTTTTTCATAGGAGGGGCACATTGTCCAATCTAAGTTTGATTTGTATTCTAGTGGTTGGATCTTGAGAAGATATAAACTTGGGTGCATTTTCCATACTTGGAGCGATCTTTCTTGGTACTTCTTGTGGTTTTCCTCCATAATTATTTATTATCAGAGTTGGATGTGTTTACCAAAGAAGGGTGCAACTAGGGTTAGATTTCCATTTCTTTGGGGTCAGTTCTTGCATCTAAAGCAAGGGGAAGTCATCATTTGAGCTAGCCATCTTCTTCCCTACATGATATCAACAATTTCATGAAGGTTTGAAGTCAGCTCTAACCAAATCGAATCTCCATGGGTCACTTCAGCTAGTGAGGGAACAACTTAGCCAAAAATTATAATAGTTAAAGGAAGGGAAAGAAAGTGATATTGTAGATATTCTACATGCAACTTGTGGAGGCTCTTGGGAGCCAATATATCTGATTTCTATTTTATTTTGGAGGTGATATCCCCCACATCTTCCATCCTTATATATATTTCCAGATCTTCTCTCCTATTGTATTGAGGTCAACTTTATAATAAATAAATACATATCTGAGTTTGTGGATATTCTATGTTGTTGTTTCTATTATTTTCATTTTTCTTAAGTTCATTTCCATCATTGCAAACTATTTGTGTTGTAAAACTCAATATCAAACCCCAAATATGAGATTAAGGAAGTTGTTGGTGCAAATTGTACGAAAAAACACCTCAACCAGAAAACCATATAAATCAAAACATTCCACACAAATCCACTTGGGAATCTTACATAGGGGCCCTCTGGACTATGCCTAAAAAAATGGAAAGTAGGTTTTGACTTGATAAAACCAACATTTTTACAATAGATTTTGGTTCTCCTTCCGTGGCTTCCTTTAGATTTGTGGAATTCAATTTTTTTGGAAAGGGTTGGAAATGCTATAGGTTATTTTATCGCCCTGGAGGAAAATTCCAATTTCAAAGAAGATATGAGGGTGGCTAAAATATTGGTGGAATTGATCTTCGTGAAGGGTTGCAAGTGGATATTTAGATTGCATGGGGAAATTGGGTTTTTAACCAAAATTTGGACTTCTAGAAGATCCCATTTCATTGTAGGTTGTCATAAAATTGGACATCTATAGATGAATTGTACAAACCCTAAAACATCAGTAGAGAGAAAGAAAAAAGTACTGGAAAAGAAGGTGTTTATAGGTTCTAATTTGGAAGTCAGTTTGGACAAGGTAGAATAAAAAGGGCAGACAAATCTCAAGATTATTGATTATAATGTTATTCTAGATTTGGAATGTGATAAGTGATAGTTATAGGTCTATGGTCCCGAAGTTGTTGAAGACACACAAGATTTTCCTATGACTTTTCAAGGTAAGTCCTCTGTTATCAATTTTTCATGTTATCATATAATATGAAAATAATACCCTTTTATTATGGGGTGTTCCGAGTTATTTGTAATATTGAGGAAGGTTTAGGGGACTTAGACTCTAGGGATCCTCCTTGCAACTTGGGTTCATCTTTTAATTCAGGAAATGGTGGCATTCGCTTCATCTCGGTTATCCATGCAATTAAATATTCAAAAGCTTAATTGGATGATGTAGGGCTTCATTCTTTGTCTTGTTTGGGTGGTTAGCCAGTCAAGGAGGTCTCTTAGAATAAAGGTGATGATATGGTAAAATGCAACACGCCTTTAAATTTTTTTCTCAAGTCATCTTACCATCTTAGATCGAAGAAAGAAGTTGTGGGTGATTTCTAGGTTTTGGAAGGGGGTTTAGCACTTGATCAAGATTACCTAGTCTCCATAGGAAGAAAATATAATATCTCTAAAGAAAATTCATAGGATTAAAGATATATTGGGGGGGGAGAAATTAATAATTAGTGGGACCTTTAGAGTGAGAAAAACCCTAAAAATTATTTCTAAATGATTATTCTATCCCTAAATTCCAAAGGGGTAGGGGATGCCTCATTGAACAAGCCCTCATAATACTACATGTGATGTAAAAATTTGATGTTTTACTTCTCCAATAAACTATATGTGTTGGGTCAAAGGTTGTTGAGTTCCCATGTTTCTTTCTGAAAGATTGGAATTTTTGTTCTCTGGATGCTCATGGCATCTTGGGAGGGATTGTAATAAGATAGAATTAAAATCTACTTGCACCCTCTTCCAATGTTTTTCTTGTAGGTATTGAGATGGAATTTAGTTCGAAATAGTAACTTAGAGAAGGGGTTCAAAATCATAAACTTGTATGCCCCCTATGGAGATAGAAAGCTTTTTTGGGAAGGGCTTAGAGATTTTGGGTTATTTCATTGTGACAATGTCATAATCAAAGGGACCCAAATTTAACCCTCAATCAAAGAGATATTTGGGGAGAGACAGGAAGGAAGGATGTTATAGTTGATTTTTTCCGTCATTTCTTTGAAGTTCAAAGTTCAAAGTTGATTGAAGTAGAACTAATTAATTTAGTCCTTACCTAGAGAAATGGTAGAAGAGGCAAAAATGGAATTTCAAAAAGGTTAGATTGATTATTTAATGATTTTCAATTAATGTTAGATTCAAATAGAGTGAGATCTCGAGTGGGTTAGGGAGGTTCATCAAATCATTTACCTATTTTGTTGCAAATTGAATCAGAGAGCAAGAATCCCCTTGCTCCCTTTAAGTTTAATCACTCTTGGTTATATGATTAGTATTTCAAAGCGTTGGTAATCAAGAATTGGATAAATTATGATAATAACAATGAGGATACAACCATGAAGTCGTTCATAGATAGTCTAAAAAGGGTAAAAATACAAGTTGTGGATTGGGCTTGAAGTTTTGTTAAAAAAAATAAAAAAATATTTGAAGGATGTGGAAGTAGGAATTAAAAGTCTCTTTGATAATAATGAAGGAAGGGTATTTTCAGAAGAACTCAATTCTCTCAAAGAGATGGAAGGGAAAAATAAATGCCTTCTTGGCAAAGAGGAACTAAAATGGAGGATTAAAAGAAGAGCCACCTGACTTTTTATAGATGACATGAGTACTAAGTTTTTTCATAAGTATGCAAGTCACAAAAGAAACATAAACACTATTTGGGAGATCAATAAGCTAGATGGATCTTGGGTTAATTATTTTAAGGAGATAGATGAAGTGGGAAAGAAACATTTAAAAAGTCTATCCAAGGACCCAAAGGTAGCTAATATTGGTGAAATCATGAAAATTTTTAGGTTATTTCCTAGGCTTATCGATGATGAAATGAACATAGAATTGGAGGAAGAGGTGTCCAAAAAGGAGATAAAAGAAGTTTTAAACTTATTGAAAAAGGAAAAGAATCATGATCATGATGGATGGTCAATTTAATTCTACTTAGGCCTTTTTTATTTGGTGGTAGATCATCTGCTAAGAATGGTTGAGGAATATAGAGCCTTGGGAGACATTAAGTCCACCTTCGTAACCCTTATCCCAAAGGGCCATGATCTTTCTACTTGTAATGAGTTTATGCCTATATATTTATGCAATTTGGCATATAAACTAATCACCAAAATGATTCCAAATATGATAAAATGGATTTTATCCAATGTAACTTATGAAGAAAAATTTGGGTTCCTTTATAATAGGAAAATTCATGATGCTATGGGAAAGTCCCAGAAAGGTATGCATACAATTAAAAATCACAATCTTATTTCTATTGTGATGAAGTTGTATCTTGCAAAAGAACATGAAAAAGTGAATTAACACTTAAATCCATAATTTTATCTCTATTATGATGCACAAATTGGGGGAACGCAACTAAGCCATCACCCGCAAATAGACCCAACTACACATTCAATTTGAACAAGAAGTCTCTAGTCATTCCACTACAATATCCTAATTACAACAAGAATCTTGTGCACATCAAGAAGTTGAAGAAACCGGCAAAAATTTACAGGGTTTACACATAGCTGAAGTAACCGCACATACTGAAACTCAAGGACAATATGCGACCTTCCTCGACAGTCACACTTAAATGGCCACTGCTCTTAACAAGTCCTATTCCCAAGTTTACCAATAATAATGGTCACATGTTCGAGGTCTAAAAATGACTTGCATAATAATAAAATGTTTTTGTTGAATGGAATGAAAGGAATAATAAAGTTGCAACAATTATGATCTATTGTGTGTCTATCATGTGTTACTTGGGTATGTGAGTGTACTGTTTGGGGCAAGTTTCCCAATTTTTCTCCACCTAAATGTTTTTGGCTTGCAAATGAAGTTATGGAGTAGTTTAAGGAGAATCTAGCAAAGAGTGAAGAAAAATTCAAGAATATCCCCTCATAAGAGTGTGGGCACCTTCAAAATTTATTGACAAGTGAAGTGAGAACGATAACTCAGTTGGAGTCCATATTTCAAAAAATAGAGAAGTATATCAAAAGGTTCAAGTGGGATATTCCCCTTCGAAGTTTACCAAAGAAGAAACACATGTTTCCCAATGAAATCCTTTGCGACGATTTATTCAATCAGAGGGGAAAGTATGATGAGGAGCATGCAAATGATAAAATTGCTAGTTTTCCTGAAGTTTATTAGAGGAATGACTTGCATAGCCGTTTTTATTTTATTCCATAATTGCATGAACTTTTATTATATATATATATATATATATATATATATATATATAAGCTGATTAATTAGTAATGAATTTTAGATCTGAGAGTATGGGTAAAGGATTGTAACTAAGAATCAGTTCAAAGTTAATTCAAAATCCTTATTTTTGAAGCCAAAGAAATTTGTCGAGGATTAATTGTCGATCAATTTTATCTATGGACTACTCTATTGTTGGTTGGTTACTCATATGTCTAGCAAGAACTAATGTTTCTATCAAGTTACCTTGCGCGATTGAAATACTTGGTTTCATATCTTCAACAAATAATTTAGATGTGTTTTACTATTTGATGTTTATTTTCACTTTTGTTTAATAATCAATTTTGTGTCTTCAAATTCATTAATTACCGTAGAATTAATTTTTTAGCTAGTTATGGATTAGATGCCGAACTTTTTTTTTGATTTTCCTGTAGATTTATTTATGCAATAGTTTAATCTGTTTTCTTGTGAATATTCTCGTGGCAATATTTTTCCTGTAGAATTAATTCTTAGGAGAATAAACTATGGAGTTACTTCCATTTACTATTTCTAAGAAATACCTCTTAGGAACAAAGTTCTTTAAATCCATTTAGATTCAACTTCCCCATTGTTTTCAATGTATAATAAAAAAGATTAAAAATATATAAATATTAAAAAAGGAAAATAAATTATTCTTGTGAATCCCATAGAAAGGTTTCCAGACCATAACCCAGAGGATTATTCCATTCCAAACAGGTGAGAGTCTAATTGGGGGGTTGAGTCTTAGGAATCCAGCCCCGTCAACAAGCCCTAATTAAACCTTCTTGAGCTCAATCACCATGAACAAATCCTAGACACAATGACATGATCCCTCACTAGGGGTTCTTTGGCCTCATAGATGAATATGCGTGTCACTAAGATATTTCACATTTAGTGGATGGGTCTCAAGGTTGTGACCATAGTTGTTGTATGGAAACAACATCCTTAGTCCCTCATCATTGGTAAGAGGAGGGAAACAACATCCTCAGTCCCTTGTCACTGGTAAGAGGAGGGAAACAACATCCTTAACCCTAAACATATCTTTTTTTGGCTCAAGCGTAATGAACATGTCCAAAAACAATCACATGGAAGCATGGATCATTTGTTCTTGCTTGAACATCATCAAATATTGAAAACTAGTGTTGTAGTATCTTAATTAATCTTCTTGAGATCAAGAGACTTGAAAAGGTGTTAAGGCATAACTAGGTTCAAAAAGGACACAATGGAATTAATACCTATTGAAACTTATCAAGCTCGAGCACCATGAAAAACACCTAGAAACCATGACACAAGCCCTCTCTAAGGATTCCTTAATATTCGATTTAAATATGGGCACCGTTATGAGGTCTTGGGCATCAAGGAAGGGTGTTGGGTCCATGAACATAGTCAAGGGAGGGAAATAAGAGCCTCTAGCCCTAAACCTTTCTTCTTAGGCTCAAGCAACATGCATGAGTCCTTGAACCTCCACATCAAACCTCTCTTGGTCCAAAGGGATCAAGTGATAAATGAAATTATCCTAAATCTCTAGCGCTATGGTTAAGGGAGGAATATACTTGGGCATTAGGCCCTAAACACTACTTCTTGGGATCAATTACCACAAACAACAACTGCAAAACCACAATACAAACACTCTCTAGGGGATGTTTGGCATCACGGTCAAATATAATTCCATTAAGATAATTTGCACATCGATGATGGGTTGTAGGGATTTGAACATAGTCTACAAATGAGAAAAAGTGACTTAGAATATTATTGAATCTTCTCTAGTGCAAGAGCCTTGAATGAGCCATTGTACCAAATTATGAGTCCTTTATAAGGGTTATTTATAGGACTTCAAGTGGGATATATGTGTCTTGAGTAGGCTTCATGAACTAGAAATGGGCCTAAACCATGCCATATGGTTAAGTTCATAAACAAGGGACTTTAGCATTAACTGAACCTTCTCAAGATCAAGCACCATGAACAAATACTAGGAACAATGACACAAGCCCTCACTAAGGGGTCTTTTCCTTAGGAGTTGAATACAAATGTCATCAAGATGTTTCAAACATAGTGGATGGTTCTTGAGGCCTTGACCATAGTCATTATGGGGAAACAACATCCTCAGGCCCTTGTCATTGGTTGGGGGAGAGGAAAAATAATCTTAAGCCATAAACACAACTACTCTAGCTAAGTGCAATGAACATGTCCTTGTACAACAACATAGGAGAATAGATGGCTTGCAAAGCCTTGACCATCATCAAACATTGAAAAATATTGTCTAAGGATCTTATTGAAGCTTCTTGATATAAAGAGAATTTCACAAGTACTCAAATAAGTGTTGAGGCATAAATGAGTAATGTGAACAATACCTAGAAACGACAACAAGCCCTCTATAGGGATTCCTTAAAATTTTAGTTGAATCTGGATATTGTTATCAGGTGTTAAGGATCATTGAGGGGTTTTAAAGTTTTCTATAAATAAGATATTTCAAAATCTCAATAAGATTGATAATTAAATTAAATTATAATATGTTTTATTACTTTAATTTGCAAAATTCATTTCCATTTGACATGTAATATATCTATATTATATTGATAATATTAAATTTAACATGAAATCTATTGATGCAACCTGCCCCTCACCGAGCAGGCCGCTCCACCAGGACCTTCTTTGCACACGGGCCCGAAGAGTCTAAGCTCTCCCAACTCCCCTCGGGAGTCACGAGTCACCCACAACAACTCCTTCGGAAATCGGGATATCGCGACTCGGGGACTCGCGGCTCACGCGAACACAATCCACTGCCAGCTCTAACCTCCGAACCCCGAACCCCGAATAGTCAACAGTCAACAACTTCTATTCGGAAATTTCCCTATCGGGAAATCGACAATTGTGATGTCACGTTCTACTTGCAATACCAAACCCCGAACTCCGATGGCTCGTGTCCTCGCTGCCGTCGCTTGGACCCCACACACCTGTGACCTCGGGAAATCGCCGATCGGGAGTTCGCGGTTTCCGCAGCCCCGTTCCACAGGACCTACCAAGTCCCGATCCCCGACTCCCGCTCCAACGCCACGTGGATTCCACTAACACATGTGGTCCCACTCACCGCGTCCCTTCGGGATTTCGCGGATCGCGAATCCACGACGCAAGGTTTCTTTGCTGTTGGAAACCCCGAACTCCGATGTCCCGATCTCCGGGATCTGATGCCACGCGTCCCTCTGATGATCAACGGCTCCCGTTAATTCGGGAAATCGCTATTCGCGATTTCACGAGGCATAAAACTCTCACCTCGCCATCCTCCGAATGCCGAACCCCGATGCCACCTGTCAACATCCCATGGGGAGATCTAACCCCTCGACACCTGTCTCCCACTAACACTGTCGGGAAATCGCGATTCGGGAAATCGTTGTTCCTGGTGCACAAGGTCACAGACCTTGCAAAACCCCGAATCCCGACTTCTCAGGATCTGTAGCCACGTGTCCTCCTGAAGATCGACGGCTCCAGTTGATTCGAGGAATCGCCTATCGCGATTTCAAAAAGTATGAGACTCTTTCCCTGGGAAACGCTGAACGCCGAACCCCGATCCTCAAGGATCCTGCGCCACGTGTCCCTTCTCCGATCAACGGCTCAGATTGATTCGGGGAATCGCGATTCGCGATTTCACGAGGTGTAACCCTCTCGCCTTATAAATCCCCGAATGCCGATACCCCGAAGCCCGATGGACTTTGACTCTTCTCCACCCGTGCTCACGGGTTATCTTCCGCGCATCTTCTCCACGATCTGACGGTCCTCGGGACTTCGCGGAACTTCACGGGGGTTTCAACCCGTAGATTCTCTTCCTCTGGAGAATCCTCCACTCTACCACCTTCGTCCTGTGCGA
>JZKD02S0100092.1:0-14086 GCA_000966675.3 Picea glauca
CAGGGGCTTCATTTCATGCCACACCCCATAGGAAACATTTTCTAGATTATGTTCAAGGTGATTTTGGACAGGTTCATTTGGGTGATGATGCACCATGCAAAATTATTGGAATGGGTAAGGTACAAATAAAGCAAAAGAATGGAAACCAATGGTTATTGAAAGAGGTAAGACATGTACCAGATCGAAGGAAAAATGTAATTTAAATAGGGCAGTTGGAAAGTGAAGGTTGTATCTCTATATTTACAAATAAGGCATGGAAGGTCACCAAAGGATCAATGGTGATAAAAAAAGGAGAGAAGGTAGGTACATTGTATTTATGTACTGGTAATACTAATTCTTCTATCTCTTTAGCTTCTACATGAGTGGATAAAATACAGTGGCATCATAGTCTTGGACACATGAGTGAGAAGGGGATGTCTATACTTCACAAAATAAATTTGTTTCCGGATATTAAACAAATTGATTTGGATTTCTATGAGCACTATGTTTATGGAAAACATAAGAGAGTCAGATTTCTCAGAGTTGGAAAGGTAAAGAATAATGAAAAGTTAGAGCTTGTGCATACATATGTATGGGGACCAACTCAGGTATCATCTCTTGGTGGATCTCGTTATTATGTTACTTTTATTGATGATGCAACGAGAAAAACTTGGGTTTATTGCATTCGAAAAAATATGATGTTTTTTATACTTTTAATAAATGGAAAGATTTGGTTGAGAATGAGACAGGAAAAATGTTGAAGTGTCTTAGATCAAAAAATGGAGGTGAATATTGTAGCAAGGAGTTTGATGATTATTTTTTATACCATGGGATTCGTAGAGAGAATGCAAATCCAGGAACCCCATAAGAAAATAGTGTGTCAAAAAGGATGAACAATACAATCATGGAGTGTGCAACAAGTATGAGATTGCATGCAGGGTTTCCTTTACAGTTTTGGGAAGATGTTGTAGATATTTTTTTTTACTCGATAAACAGAGGACCTTCAAGTTGTTTGGATGGTGGCATTCCAGAGGAGGCGTGGGTGGATAAAAAGGTAAACTATTCATTTCTAAAGACTTTCGGTTGTGAAGCATTTGTCCATATTGATAAAGAAAATAGAACAAATCTTGAAACAAAATCCAAGAAGTGTACCTTTATTGGATACGGTGTTAATGATTTTGGTTATCACTTATGGGATTATGAAAATCACAAAATCATTAGGAGTAGAGATGTCATATTCAATGAAAAGGTCATGTATAAAGATCAATTGCAAGGAAGGAAACAGGAAGAAGAAAAACTAGAATACACAGTGCTTGATGAGATCACTAAAAAATATATTCCAAAGGTACCAAAAAATCAAAATGTACAACAACAAGAGAAACGCGTACCTCAAACTCATGCAATTGTTGTTAGAAGATCTACCAGGTTAAGTAGACCCCCTGAATGATACTCTCCTTCATTGTATTATTTATTGTTGATTGATTCTGGTGAACCAGAATGTTATCAAGAGGCAATACAGGTAGACACTAAAAGGAAGTGAGAGCAAGGCATGAAAGAGGAAATGGATTCCTTGGTAAATAACTATACTTGAGACTTGGTTCAGTTTCCTGTAGGAAAAAGAGAATTGCAGAATAAATGGGTTTACAAGTTGAAGGAAGAATATGGAGGAAAAAAGTGATACAAGGCTAGACTTGTTGTAAAGGGGTTTGCACAAAATAAAGGTATAGATTTTGATGAAATATTTTCTCCTGTTGTTAAGGTGACTTCATTTAGGACTATTTTAAGTCTTGTGGCAGTAGAATATTTGCATCTTGAATGGTTATATGTAAAAACAACTTTTCTCCATGGGGATTTGGAGGAAGATATTTATATGTAGCAGCCACTGGGATATGAGGTTGACAAAGGGAAGGAACATTTGGTATGCAAGTTGAAGAAGAGATTGTATGGACTAAAGAAAGCTCCAAGGTAGTGGTATTTGAATTTTGATAGGCTTATGACAGAAAAAGGTTATAGTAGATGTCATTATGATCATTGTGTTTATTTTAAAATGATAGAAAATGGAAGCTATATTATCATACTATTGTATGTAGATGACATGCTTGTTGCAGGGTCTAATATGCAAGATATAAATTTGCTCAAGAAGAAATTAGCTAATTCATTTGCGATGAAATATTTGGGTGCTACAAAGAAAATCCTTGGCATGAGAATAAGAAGAGACAGGAAAAATCACAATTTGACATTGTCTCAGGGTGAGTACATAGAGAAGGTGTTGGAGAGGTTTAAAATGTAGAATGCAAAACCAGTTAGTACAATTTTTTCCATCCATTTCAAATTAACTAAAGAAATGTGTCCCAAGACACAGGAGGAGATATAATACATGTCTAGGGTCCCTTATTCATCAGCATTTGGCATCTTGATGTATGTGATGGTTTGAACAAGACAACATATTGCACATGAAATGGGAGTTGTGAGAAGGTATATGAAAAATCCAGGTAAATAACATTGTGAGGAAGTAAAGAGGATTGTCAGGTATTTGAGAGGTACTTCTACTCATGCATTATGTTTTGGAGGTTTAGACATTGTTTTACATGTATATGTTGATTCATATATGGCAGGTGATAAAGATAGCAGGAGGACCACCACATGGTATGTTTTTACTGTAGTTGGAACATCAGTAAGTTGGATTCCAAAACTACAAAAGGTTTTTGCACTTTCAACAACAGAAGCATAGTGTGTTGCTGCTACAGAGGCTAGTAAAGAAATGATGTGGTTACAGTGGTTTATGGAGGAATTGGGAAAGAAGAAGGAGAATAGCAGGTTTTATTATGACATCGAGAGTGTCATTCATCTTGCAATGAACTCAACCTTCCATTCGAAGACTAAGAATATACAACTCAGGTACCATTTCATATGATCTGGTGGATGTAGCCCACACTGGGTGAACCACGTATATCTGTGTCTATATTGTATTGTGTATCTCCCATGTTTTATTTCTTCATTTGTTTTATTTTATTGCTCTGTGATCTTGTTTTTCTAATAGAATTGGACTCTAAAACATTGGAGGGTTAAAAAAATGAAAGACAAACTCAAGAGGCGAACAATGACCTAAACAATTTGATTAAAAGGATAGAGGAATCCTTTCGTGTTGATGGTGAAAATGTCAATCCTAGTTTGAACAATAACAAGGGTAAGGATTTTGTACATGTTGAAAACCCCAACACAAATGAGGGTGTCATTCCAAGTGTATAGTTTCAATTAGTGCATCAGTCTATTTTTATGTGTTAACTATTCAATAAGAATGAAAAACAATGAACGGATTCTTCAAATGCCTACACTTTAAAATTAGAACCTAATCTTGTTAAACATAGAAACTTGCAGCCTTGATGGAGTGGCTTTAGTGTCTTTGGAACAATGAGATCAAGTAGGAATAAACAATGTTGATTGGGCCATGGATGGAAACCTTGGTTCAAATGAGTGAAGGTCCTACCGATAAGATGGTGGTTTCCGATATGAATATGATTATACTGGAAATGTAGCTCAAATTGTTGGTGGGGTTAATGAAGAAGGAAAACTAAATCTAAAGGGTGCACTTTGGAGATGTTAAAATTGAGAAAACCACTATTGAAAATTACTATCTAGAAGTGAAATAACTAAGGGAATATGGTGTCTCTAATGGAATCGACACATACAAGGGAAGGGAAGGAAACAATAATGATGTCAAAAGTCCTTGTGACAAAAGGAAAATGGAAGAGTTGGAATCCCCCTACAAAATCACCACCACTTCAATGGGACCAAATATATGAGGCATTAAAACATCAATATATGCACTAAAATAAAACAAATGTGGGAACCAAAACACCATTTGAGAGCTATAAATCAAGTTGGAAAAGGAAGAGTTAGGCAATGAACAACTCAAAACACAAGACCAAGGAAAACAAAAGGCTATAAAAACCCTTGAAGTATGCCTTAAAATGATTGTGTTATAAAACCAACACTACACAAAATGCATAAAACATATTGAAGAATATCGTTCTTAAGAAGAGAGAGGACCATATTTAGAGGGGGGGAGATCAAAGAGGAAACCATTGTGATTGAGGAAATGAAGGTATTGTTGGTTAGGGCCAAAGAAGTGGAAAATAAGTGACAATATTTTTAATCACCCTATCTCTTGAACTTCGGATGGTTAACTAGATAATCATCAAATTCATCAACCTAGCAGGATCATAAGTCTTTATGACATGCTATGCATTGTATGTGTGGACTTGAAATTTCTTTTTTACGGGTTTCTATAATGTTGTGTTTAGAGGGAAATTTCAATTATTCTATGAATTCAAATTGCATTTAATCTAAACATTGAAATTGTATCTCTACTTCAAAATCTTAAAATCAACAATATAAACAAAATGAAAAGTAATAAAGCACACTAACAAATTATTACGTTACTGAATGAGAAGAACACTAGTAGAAATCAAGATGAAACTGCACGATGATATGATTACAACATAATGGAAAAGATATAACAATTCTACATAGATCAAGGTAACCTTGCAGACATCAAACTAAAGAAAATTCAAAACACAAACCAAATATTATAAATATGGTTACCTAACATAAGCTAAAACAATCACACTGTGTTAAATTGAAATAAACAGGGAGCAGAAGTAAGTAACTAAGCTAAGGAAAATATAACCCAACAAATCGATAACTAAATCGACACCCTTAATTCATTGAGTGGACTCTGTCTCCTTACAATAGGGTGTTGGAGTTAACCTACAACAAAGTTAATTTAAAAGCATGCTACTTATAGAGCATCACCCACAATGAATAAGTATGGAACTTCTCTTGTATTTACAAAATAACTTTTAAGAATCCCAACCTATGTATTTTCTCATTCAAAAGAGAATTTGTCCCTTACTCCATGATGATAATCCTTTTTATACACAAGGCCATATATAATAAAAATAAAAATTTTATTAATATAAACCAACTTGATAATCAAAATATTATCAAGTGGTTATAGTTTTTTGATCTACAAAGCTCATAACAAAATAAAAAAATGATTCCCAACATCTTAATTACATTGAATCAAATTTAGGATGCTCAACAAACTGCTTGTAATTGTTTCAATGACCCACATAAGACAACAAAGCACTCATTGTAACAATCTACAATATATGTAGCAACACATGGGATTTGCAGCAAATTGTGGGACCTATAGAAGCTCATCCAAAACACTATTAAGGTAGCTATTAAGGGTAGTAGATGATTGTTGTATCTACAAAATGGTAAAGGTGTATTTGTAGAAACATTTCATCCAATAATTAGCCAAAGTATAAGCACACAATATACTCACCACCTCTTATAGTGAATAAAATCTAATGAAAATGTTGGAAATATGATGAAAGTTACCTAAAACTTTAATCCATGTTCCAATCACCAAAAATATAATAATGAGGGTTTATAATAGGTAAAGGGAATGATTTGGAAAAGGAAGAAGGTGTCTCAGGTGACCAAAATGAGGGCTTGTCCCTAAGTTTTTAAAAAAAATTATAAATACCAGAACTGAGGGAAAGATAGCACCAAGGAAAGAAACTTTGGTTACACCCAAGGAGGTGAAGTCTATTATGTTGGAAGAACATAAACAACTAAGAAAGGCCAAGAACATTATAATAAATTGAGTGAAGGAAAAAAACAAGGATAAATGTGTAACAAGGACAATGGTACACTTCTAGAGAGATATTGTAGGGTTGAAAGTCCCAATATAAACAACATAAAGGGTGTGAATATGGAAAATCCAAGGTAGAGAAAGACCATTAAAAGTATCACTTCACAATAAATTGGAAAGATCTCAAATTATGTGAGAAAAAAATGAGGTTGAAGACCCTCCAAATGGTTCATTGTTGATCACTCTTCCATCAAGAGGAAATAAGGAGACAGTGGGCCTTAGTGAATGAAGCAAGGAACCATGACAAGTGAGTCATCCTTTAGGATGAAAAAAACAATATCAAAGAGTTTACAGGCATGGGTTGAAAATATGGGAACATGACCTAAGGAAAATAAAAAGTAATGGTATTTAATTTCATATTAGAAGAGATGGATTTGATGATATGTACTATTTATTAGCAATTTACCGCTTTGGTACGCTCAACCGTCTCTCCAAGATCGAAGAGTTCATGTGTAACAAAATGAATTGTGTATTAAAGGTTTATACCATACCATACCATGTATGGATTGTATTTCAATATAAATAATATAACAATTATTTGGTTAGATAAAACCAATATCGGGAATTCTACTGCTCTTGGGGGAGGGTTCAAAGTTTGGGGCCACTACCAAAAGGACAAGACATCATAGTTCTAGTTAGTGAAAATCATAAACATGAAGGTCACGGTACTCAATAAATTCAAGTAAACAAACTATGGTCAACTATAAATCAAATATCAAGTAATCATAAAAAACATGGGGGGATTTCTTACATCATAAAGGATGAGTTACAAGAAATAATAGATTTCAAGAAAAATGACAAAAACAATCAATATGTTTGGATTAAAATATTAGAAAAGTCACAATCCACATTGAAGGTAGAGAAGGTCGCACTCCACAACGAATGGGATATAGCTCAAATCATGTGAGAGAGGAGGAGGTTGAAAGGGTTCAAATCATTCATTGATGAGGATTTCACACCCTTCCATTGAGAGGAAATAAGGAAAGAGTGTACCTTAGTGAAAGAAGACAGTAACTAAGGAAAGTTTACCATTGTTATCACCTCAATTTCACTCACAATAAACATTTAGGTGATTATCTAAATATGTCATCAGTTAGCAAGAGTACAACATAAAAAGGAAACCTCATGGCTACTTTACATCACCTCAAAGGAGAAAAGAAAACCAATACAAAATGGGTTTTTATACACTTTCATATAATTCCTTCACTAACACTCATGTGACTTGCATGGCATCTCATTCAAAATCCACACAAGTCTGCTCACATGTGTGAATGTGACTCCTTCATCGTTGTTAAGGATAAAGGCTTAGCTCAAGTATCTCTAGGTTGATGTACAAGAGATATTCAATATCTCATACTATTTATGAAGAGTATTTTAGCCTCCCAAAGTCCCTTTCAAGCAATGAGATCTCTATTTTGAATGAACATATTTCACATTGGAAATAGTTCTTCAAGGAGTTTAAATTTATCTGTAAATGAAATCCATGAGGTAGTGTTTGGAGAAGAGAATCATTGCAAGGAAATATTGTAGTAATGATAATGGAAATCATATATATTTCTCTTTCATATATATTTTTCATCACTCTCATGCTTGTTTGAATTATTTTCTAAACGAACAAAGGCTTCTTCATTCACCATTGTTAGAAAGGGCTTTCAAGAAGCAAAAGGATCCATCCCAAGGAGAGTGTTGGAGCTCATTTGCATCCAACTATTCTCCCCAAGTGTTCTTACTCTTGTTCATGCCTTTCCATTGGACTAATATCTGATTATTGGTGTTTCCCTCCATCTTTTTGTTTGAATGTTATACTTGTAATTTAAATTTTATGCATACTTCTTTGTTTTATTTTGTTGCAATAATACACTTATGTTTGTCCCAGAACTAACCAATGTTTATTGTTTATCTTATGACCTAGCTTAAAAATGGAGCTTTTGTTCATCCTTGCAAAAAAATCCCCATACCAAATTGGTGACTCCCACTTGGGTTTAGATCACCAATATTTTTCATTAAGCAAAATTTCACCAATTTGACTAAATTTTATAAATTTTATAGAAATTTAGGTTAAATTTTTTCATAGTTTCATTAAAAAACGTAAAAAAAAAAAGTGTAGCCTAATTTATGATAATAATTCTTTATATGTTTGTACTTTTTTCCTAAAAATAAAACCTTTGCATGAATATATAATAGGATTCCTTAGAAATTTTTCCAGATCCATGATCACACATCTTAAATTTTAGGGAGTATTCATTGCATCTGATGTTTTAGATAGTTATAGATACTCTTGGGAATACCATGAACTTATATTTGAAATCGTGTACATATTTGTATGAGACAATATTTTTTAATACTTCACTTGAATTTTTTGTTCACTTATTTCAACATATAGATGGTATACCATGTTGGATATAATGTTTACTTATGAGTTTTTTTAGAAAATTGAAGAAAATGTTTTATGTATTCTAAAGATATTTTCCATTGTCATTGTTTTTTGTTGAAAGCTATCTCTAATTTCTATGAATGGTTGACTTTGTTCTAAATGTTCTAATAGAGAATTTTATTTTTATTTGTTTTGTTCAATGATGCATAAGTGACGCTCAAGTATTGGTGTCATCGCCTAAGATTCAAGGTAATAACAAAATAATAGTGGGTTATGGCCTAACATAAATGATAATTTTTTTGTCAATATGATTTCATAGCCGAATAGTTTGATAAGGCATCACTTATACTATTTGAAAAAAAAAATATTGTAGATCATTCCACATCTCTTCTTAGGTTATTTTCAGTCATTTTATAACATTTGATGCCTTGTAGGAAGAACAATCAGCCTATTCATTCATTTGGAAACCAACCTCGATGTTTTTTCTTTCCAAAAGTTTATTTTCCATGAGGCTCATGAATTGC
Source organism: Picea glauca (assembly GCA_000966675.3). Taxonomy (NCBI): domain Eukaryota; kingdom Viridiplantae; phylum Streptophyta; class Pinopsida; order Pinales; family Pinaceae; genus Picea; species Picea glauca. Next base: position 8,603 of record JZKD02S0100092.1, read on the forward strand.
ATGACTATTTCAGTATGTTTTGTACAAGTACTGCAACTGTGGGATGATTTTCCATGGAAGTCGCATAGCCTATCACATTTTTTTACTTCACAATCTGTGTGGTTGTCTCTGACGAGACCTGCACAAGTCTACTTAAATCCACTTTTTAGGAATTAGTTAAGTTCATCAATAGACTTAGGTATCAAGCCTTAATTTTTTAGGAATTATAGGCTTACAATATTTATTATTTCTTTCCATTATTGCATTAACAATTAGCTAAATTAGTGAGTAGGAGGAGGAATCATACTTCTTTTCTCTTACCATGTGAATGAATTATTTACCTTTTATAGCACATCGATGCATATATTTGAGTTGAATTTTGTTTCCTTTCTTTCAATAACCACACACTAGGGACCTAAAAGCATCCTTACCTCTAGTATTCTCTTTTCATGTGCCCAAAAGTGATCTTGGAAAATCATAACAAGGGAAGTTGGTGAAATACCTTATTTCATACAAATTTAGTTTTGTGGCATGGTTATTTGAAAATTTCACAATCATATAGAAGTTAATTAGGTGGAGTAAGAACCCATACAAGTTCACATCTTTACCTTTTTCAATTTCTTTAAAAAAATTTGCAATCATCGTCATTGGGAGTATTGTTAATGTTTGCACCACTTTAAATCATCTAGAAATTAATTTGGTGGAGTAAAGAACCACTCAAATTCATATGCTTTGTTTTTTTATCAAATTTATTTAAGTATTGCAATTTTGTTTCCAACACTCTTATATCAAACATTGTGGTTTCCTCACATGAAGGACACACATGAATGAACTAAAGGGTGTTATTTTTTAAAGTATGTTATTCACCATGTGTCCAAAAATAATCTTGCTAAACTTGAAAGAGGAAGAAATACAAAATACACCCTTAATCACACCTCTAAGCAAAACAATTGGTTCATGATGTTAATTTATTCTCCTAAAAGAAACTCAACTAATCAACACATTTAATTCCTCTTTTGAGAGGTCACAAAATAATTAATATTCTTGGTTAGGATTGTAAGGATAGGCATCCAAAAAACTTCTCATAATCATTTCTCATTCAAAATATAGAATTTTTCCAAGGGAGATTTCAATATACTTTACATTAAGTGTGAAAAATCCAAGGTGAGGAGATAATTGTGAAGGGTCATATGTTGAGGTTAACTTGTTTCTGATATTTTGGAAGGCCCATTTTTATTTGAGTGGAAGGACATTAGGTCTCATAGGACACATGTTTTTTCTCTTTTTTTCCAAACCATCGTATGAAAAAATCCCCCTACATCGAAAAACATAATGTGATTTAAGGTGAAAGACATTAAAATGGTTTCACCATAAGCACATTCATTTTCATTTACTCACATATTTACTTTGATTATACAATATTTACATTAAGAATGTTTTAGTGACCCTCCATTTGAATTTCACACACCTCTTGTATAACCAAGAACCATTGAGGACCCTCAATGACCTCAACTTTCCCTATGCTTACAAGGCCTTCCCCTAGTGTTGGAGTTAGAAAAAAATGATCGCGGAGCAATAAAATAAAATAAAAAAATGTGGAAATAAAACACAAAAGATACATAATACAACAGAGACACAGATATGCGTGGTTCACTTAGTGTGGGCTACATCGACCAAAGAAATTTCTAGGTCCTTCATTTTTATTATCGAGCAAATGAAGGGATACAACCTACAGTACACCCGATGTAACTTCCTCTTCTTTCTCTCACAAACTCCTCTCTCATAATACAATATTCGTAATGATGCATAGCCGCAATACATTTCCCTCATAAAAGAGAGTTTCCTTCTAGGGAAAAAAACCCTAACATAACTTCTACCATCAAATCTGTGACCTTATAATGAACAGTCCAGATTTACTATGAAATTACAATATACATTTACAAGGCAAATTTTCCTCCGGGGACCCGCTTTCCCCCAGACCCCCCAACCAAGGAGATGAGCCCCCCGAACCCCGCAGGGGGGGAAATCCTCCCCTGCAACCCCCCTACGTTGAGGGGTGTAAAATATTTTTGGGTGTACAGTCTTCATGGGGTATAAACACAGCTGGAAAAAATACCTATGAAACAGGAAGATAATCAGGCTCCATAACCAACAATATCCCACTTGGAAATTGATCACAACAACTCCACTGTTGTTGTACCAGATAGACTATACTCCACCTTGGACCTAGAAAATTTTTCATATTCACCTTCATGATTGAATATTGTTGAGGAAAAGATATGAAATGATCTTACTCAAGCATTTTCATACTTTACTTGGATAAAGAAAAGTAGACGGGAATATCGCCCTATGTTTATAGCCAACAAAAATAACATCCTAACTCACAAGTATTAATTATGAGTTCTTAGGTGATCCAAGTGGATATCGGTGGCCACCCACCTTTTCCAAATGGCTCAAAACGACTTTCTGGCAATTTTGGCAATTTACTATTTTTAGCAGGTTTTAACTTCTGAGGCCATTTTGAGGGCTCAAATGAAGGTTTTTCAAGATATAGGTTCTCAATGATAGTCAAAGTCATTATTGAGAAACCAAAATTAATCTCCTTGACGATACCTTTCCAACGAGCTATCACACGCCTAAAACGGATATCGTATGCAAAAGTTACGACCCCGGGAAGTTGATGTACTCACTTACCCAAACGGGGCTCACATGACTTTTGGCGCTTCATCTCCCAGGGTTAGGTTTTTGGATGTCTAGGGTTTTTGGCATTCCTTTTTATTGTAAAAATGCCTTCAGAGCCTCATTGTAATCATCTTCTTGCGAATGCAAGTAGCCGTGACATCTCTTCTCAGAGATAAGTTGCCACCGTTCTAGCGAGTCTTTCACTCTGTATTTTACAGTCTCTGTACATTTCTTTCATTAATATAAATCGTGTATTACTGTATATCTATGTTTATGGTTGGATATCTGATACATTTCTGTTATATTATTGAATATCTGCGATATCTATGTGCATTTCTTTATTATATCTCTGCTCTCATTTCGTGCCGAAAATAATCCGGATCAGTGGTATCAGAGCAGGTTGCTCTTGATCGTTTTTTCAGTGCATGTCCCCGACAAGGTCCGAGTATAGCAAGTTGGGTATCGAGCTTGTCTCTCTTGAAGAAAATCACTCTCGCACACCCAAGAAACCCTCAATGGCGGAAGAAAAGAAAAACGACGGAGAAGACGATCCTATCAATCTGTTGCTTGAGCAAGCTCTCACGCGACAGAGGGACGAAATAATGGAGAATTTTTCCCACATCCTTCAACGCCTGCCGATAGCATCAGGTGCATCTTCATCAAGCGGCCACTTTGGAGGCACCTCGCCTTTCAAAGTACAAGTTAACTTTGATATTCCTGTATTTGAAGGATAGATAGATGCAGAAGCCCTAGAAAAATGGTTAACTCTACTAGAAGGTTATTTATCTGTTCACAATTTTTTCGACAAAGAAAAGATCACCTTCGCACTCCTTAAAGATCTCCCTCATGTCAAACATTGGTGGGAAAATTACTGGGAGCAAAGTTCCATAGAGGAGTCTAGAATATATGGGGTCGATCCCACTTGGTATTTTTTTGTGGATGCAGTAAAGGAACAGTATTACCATGTTGGAAACTATGAGGACCAGTACATCAGATGGACCACACTACGGCAAGAGAGGGGCCAAGCAGTTCCTGAGTTCACCAATACCTTCCATACCTTGCGCACCAAGATGGGTATCAAAGACTCCGAGCGACATTTGGTTCTGAAATACCGTGGGGCTCTACACAGATACATCCAGACTGAAATGGATTTTCTGGACATCTCATCACTCGGTGCAGCTTATCGATATGATGTTAAAATTGAGAAGAAATTTAAGCACCAGAACAAATGGGAGTTCAGGTCTGCAAATCCCCAACAACCAAAGTATGACAAAGACGGCCCTAACAAGCAGTCTCCCAAAAACCAGTCCAAGACACAAGAAAAGAAGGGTCACGGGAAGACAAAGAAGGACACCGAAAAATTGTGCGAGTTCCACAAAAGCCCCTGGCACAACACTGATGAATGTTTCTCAAAACAGTCATTGGTGGCCGAGATCAAAGACAAAGAGCCAAGCCCTGATTCTGAATCTGATTCTGAAAATAATGGTAAAGGACAGATCATTGACACAGACCCCACTCCTATTTCCGTGACCGCAGCAATTCAACCAGAAGAACCAACAGATCCTGAAGAGGGGGAGTGCCTTTTTCATTCACAGATGTGGGTGAAGGGGACCCCACTACATTTTATTGTTGATAGTGGAAGCCGAAAGAACCTCATCTCAGCAAAGGTCATCAAATAGTTGGGATTCTTGACAAAACCACACCCGCAACCATACAACATTGGGTGGATTCGGCAAGGATGAGATATTTGTGTCAACCAACAGTGTCAATTGGCATATGGCATCCAACCCTTCAAGGATGAGGTATTATGTGATGTTGCCCCACTGGATGTCTGTGATGTTCTCTTGGGCCAACCATATATGTGGAGACGCCATGTTTTTTATGAGTCTCGACCACGTAGTGTCATTGTTACTTTGGGGGGTCATCTCTACAGAATACCAGAGGTAGTTCCGACTATTGTTCCACCTAAAAAGTGCCACAGGGTAGTATCTCATACTGCAAAATTCAGCTTCTTCATAATCTGTTCAAAAGGAGAACAAAAGGACACTACAACCACTACAGCCTTGCCCCAAGCACCTTCTATCCAACAGAAGTAGGTCAACAAGGCTGTAGCAAAGTGAAAATATTCCTTCTGCATATCATCCTCTCATGTATCTCGACTTGTTGAGTAGCCTCAACTGCAACAGGTTCGTGACAAATTTCAACAAATTGAGCAGCACGACGTCTTCAGCAAGACAAGTAACTCACCAAGATGCGGATTCAACAAATGATTTTCCCTCTCCCCTAGGAACTCAACGCAATGGAGACTATAGCTTCCTAAGGAGGGAGGATTGATCAAGGTGGATATCGGTGGCCACCCACCTTTTCCAAATGGCTGAAAACGGCTTTCTGGCAATTTTGGCAATATACTATTTTTAGCAGGTTTTAACTTTCGGGGCCATTTTGAGGGATTTTTGAGATAGATGTTCTCAGTGATATACGAAGGCATGATTGATCCCCTAAAATAAATCTCCCCGATGATACCTTTCCAATGAGCTATCACACGCCTAAAACGGAGATCGTATGCAAAAGTTACGACCACGGGAAGTTGATGTACTCACTTACCCAAACGGGGCCCACATTATTTTTGGCGCTTCATCTCCCAGGGTTAGGTTTTTGGATGTCTAGGGTTTTTGGCATTCCTGCTTATTGTAAAAAGGCCTTCATAGCCTCATTGTAATCATCTTCTTGTGAATGTGAGCAGCCGTGACATCTCTTCTCAGAGATAAGCTGCCACCATTCTAGCGAGTCTTTCACTCTGTATTTTACAGTCTCTGTACATTT
>JZKD02S0100114.1:0-24730 GCA_000966675.3 Picea glauca
CCTAAATAGAAAGAGCTCCCCATCGAGGTGACAGTGGGTGGGGAAGCTCCTGTTACGCAGGTTTCTACCTTTGACTCAAGCTATTTAACCTTTCCTACAAACCGTGCGATAACAAGACCCTTGGGAAGGATAAGGTTGTTGTCCTTGAGAACTCTAGGTGGTGTTTTGTATGCCGCCCGGATAAGGTTGTCCATAAGATGGTCTAAAAGGAACAAGATTTGATACTCCTCCTTATCGGTTATGATATGAGTGCCCCCCAACATGGGGTTGGGTAAATGTGCCTCTTGAAGATACTCCCCGGGATTGTGAAGGGATTCTAGCAAACAAAGGTTGCCCCCCTGCTAGCGGTGGATTAATGATCGTGGTATGGCTGGCAAAGGGAGGTTTCCCTCCAGGAGGAACATGAAAAGGGGGATATCCCTCGGGAGGGGTAAGACCACCATAGAATGGTGGTCTTCTAGGAGGTATAGGTCCACTAGATGATGGTTTCCCTCCAGTCGGTTGTATTTGGATGGAAGGGTTTTGCATTCTCTGGTGAAAATATGTCCCAGGAAGATCGTGAGAAACATGTGGAGCTGTAGAGAGAAAGTTTGTAAAAGTGGGGGTAGGGATCGAAGTGCCTTGGGAATGAGTAGAGGTGATGAGTCCAGCATTAGGATGGACTTGTGATGATGTAACAGTAGGGTTAATGACCTGATCGATGGGGTGATTCATAGTTTGACCAGATGGTCCCATTTCAACAGGAGGGTCATGAGGACTAAAGGGTTGTCGAATGGATTCAAAATGATCATAGAGATCATGTCCTGATGAAGTCCTCCATATAGAACGAGAAGGTGTAGGATTTATATTTACTGTAGTGGTAGGATGAACAGGAGTCCTATACTTATTACCAAAGGTTGGTTCTGTGGATCCCATATATGTTTCAGTAAATGCTCTCTCAGGTAACTGTGGGACCTCTTTGACTATGACATTCCCAAGGGAGTCTAAATGAACCAAAAGTGGTTTGAGAGAGGTTTCCATCATAGGTGCAGTGTGAGGAGTGGGATTTGCAACTGTAACCAAAGTGCCTTCTTAATTTTCTAACGAAGGAGTAACAATACTCCTAGTGTCAGATTGTTTTTCTACCTCTCCACTGTAGTTGTCTTCTAGAGGGTTAGGAGGTAAGGGTTGGCACCCTTCCGGAGGGAGACCTTACATCCTATGCGATCGATTAAGAAATTTATCATCTACAGGCTAAATCTTGGAGAATAACAACACACACCAAAAATCTAGGGCCAACTAACGAAAATAAACAACATACGCTAATAAAATCTAGGAATCAAAACCAAGCAAACAAAACTTCTCTCGATGATCATACTAGTTGGTGATGAAATCCAACGTCRTGTGATCAATTCAARAAGGGGMTAGGATATGGTGGAACAGTTACAATGACAACTTGCTTAACGAACATTCACCTTGGTGCAAGCTTCCACACAGTAATTGTGGATTTACCCTCCAAGGAGCCCGAGTGAGTTTGACCAATGTCCGTTCTAGGTACAGTGAGACTTCCCTTCACCATCAACTCATGTAAGTACCTAAAGATTATGGAAACTAAGGACACCAAATCACAGTTATCCCCTGGGCAGGCACCATCGATAGTCCGATCCGAATGTATGGGTAGGATAACAAGTCCGAAATCAACTCGAGAGGCTCCCACACATAATCGTGGGTATACCCTCAAGTGACCCCTGTTATCGCATAGTTTGTAGTTTAGGTCACAGGCTAAAGGATAGAGGACAAACTGGTGCAACAAGAACCTTCCCCACCCAATTTCACCTCGAGGGGGAGGTTCTTTCTGCTTAGGGATGTTAGCTCGGGGGAGACTTCCCCGGTAACCTGGGGTTTGAAGAGGTAGAAGATACAAGGTCAAGTTTTAGAGTTCCCTCCTCATAGGTTACCACCAATGTCAGATAGTCCGGCTAATCGACCAATAAAAGAAGTGTATTCCCTGTTGAAAACGCCTGCTCGAAACAAGACAACAACAACACAATATATTTTTGCAGGCTACAACTCAAAGGGTTAGTACTTCTTTGACCATCTGATATTATTCAATAAGCAATTGTAAAGCAATAGATATAGGAAGAAATCAACGTTGTGTCAATTAGCTATGAAAGATCATAAATTCATCAATATCTACCAAGATGTTCTAAGACTTTTACGATCATTGCTTTTTTCAGAGAGTTCTTCCGGATCCATCGCATAGGTTTTATGTTTATCGACATTTCGGACCAAACTAGTGTGATCCATCGCATAGGTTTTCAAAAATGCTTTCCTAATGATGGACCACACTAGTTTGATCCGAAACGTCGATAAACATAAAACCTATGCGATGGATCCGAAAGAAATCTCTGAACATCTACCAAGATGACTAAGCCAACAATATGTCCAATCAACAATTTACTCAATAAATGCTTCAAATCATCATTTAAGTGCTTATATTACACTTTTGCTGCGTTAAGATGAGATATTCAACTATGACGTCAGCCTTAATTAGGTTAGTAATGTTAATTAGGGTTTCAAAATTTAAAGTTTTAAAGGTAGTTTTGTACAATAAAGCTTCAACGTTGGAGATCAAATCAGTGCCTTAGGGTATATGGAGTCAAAAGATAAGGGCACAAGGTCTCGAAAGGATGATGACTTAGAGACTAGAAGGTAGGGTTCTGTGGTGCTGCAAAGGTAGGGCCCTAGAAGCAAAACCCTAGGGGAAAGAGGCTCACTCCGGTGTTTCTTAAGTAAGGCCTCGTGTTCTTATTTTTACATACATTGTGTCCTTTCGAGAACTGACAATTTCTAGGAAACTGTGTCCTTCACTCCAAGATGACTTTGCAGAGAATGGAACTTCTGCTCAGTGAAGGTCTTGGTGAAGATGTCTTCCATCTATTCTGCTAAAGGAAAGAATAGTAGGTCGATGATCCCCTTGTGTACTAAGTCCCAGATGTAGTGCATGTGGATCTCGATGTGCTTTGTCTGCTACCTATGAAATGAATCTCTGCAGAAATTCAGAGTGCTCTAGTTGTCACACCAGATGATGATCGACCGATGAAACTGAATGCCAAACTTAGTGAGAAAATGTTGTAGCCACATAGCCTGAATGGTTATGTTAACTAACCCTATGTACTCTTCCTTAGTTGAAGAAAGAGAAATAGAAACCTGCTTCTTGCTGGACCAATAGATAGGCCTAGAACCAAGACCGAGTGAGTAACCAAATGTGGACTTGCGATCAGTGCTATCGCCAACCCAGTCAGAATCAGTGAACCTGATGAGATATAATGTAGAGTCTGTTGCATAATGAATCCCAAAGGTGATGGTGCCCTATATGTATTGAAGGATATGATTTGCAACCTTCCAATGTAGCTCTTGTGACTCCTGCATGAACCTGGAAACTATGCCAACTACATAGGAGAGTTCTGGTCTAGAGTGTGTGAGATACAACAAGCTCCCCACTAGCTGTCTGTACAATGTGTTTTCAACCAGTGGAGTGTCCCCGCTATCCTCAAGTTTGAATCTTGATAGGAAAGGAGTTGGAGAAGACTTTCAGTCTGTCATGTGAAATATCTCAAGAAGATCTCGTGCATACTTGGAATGAGATAGTTTGATGCCTGATGCATCTTGACCGATCTCGAGTCCAAGGAAGAAGTGTAGTGGACCTATGTACTTCATCAAGAACCTATCATGTAGAATCCTATTGACTGCAGAAATCACTGAATTCAAGAAACCAGTGATCAACAAATCATCAACATACATAACTAAGAGTAGAAGTGGATCAACTGTCCTGAGCATGTAGACATTCGAGTGTGATTTACAACGTACAAAGTTCTGTGACAATAGGTAGGAGTCCATATTGGCATACTATTCCATCAGAGCTTGCTTGAGGCCATAAAGAGACTTCTTCAGTTGACAAACAAAAATGCATTCTTCACATCCATTTGATGGACTTCCCTTCCATTGGCTGCCTTAATGGAAAGTGCCAATAGTATGGAATCCATCTTCACTACTGGAGCGAAGGTATCATCATAGTCAATGCCACACACCTGCTGAAATCCTTTGGCAACAAGCCTAGCTTTGTATATGCTAAATTGTCCATCCACTGCGCTCTTGGTATTGTAGACCCATTTTCACCTGACAAGTTTCCTTCCAGAAGGAAGGGGAACCATATCCAAAGTCTGGTTCTCGAGGAGGGAGTTGTACTCCTCCTACATGGAGGATTCCCAAAAGGGATTTCTAGAAGCCTCGCCATAAGACTGTGGATATGAAGACTGAACCAAGAAAGATTCTTGGAGGTAAATGGTTCAGTGACAATGAGTGCAATAGGAGTCACCTCGAAATCAGATCGAGTCCTCCTAGTATCGACTGGATCACCAATAAGATCCCCTGCATCCTGAAGAGTAGTCTGGCTTTGCATATGCATCTAGATGGACTGACTCTGCATATGAATTTACTAAATATGTATCTGGATCATCTGAATCCTATGAATTAGAACTCTCATCTGAAGAAGATTCAACATGTGCATGCTCATCATCTCGGACAGGTGGATGAATGAAGGTGTCTGCATGCAGCTGCTGAGGTACATGCGAGACACTTTCCTTGAATTGGACACTTCACTCAATGATGATTCTGTCCGAGGAAATATCAATAAGTCTTTACCCCTTCACAACGTCAAGTTATCCAACAAAGATACACTCTGTGCTCTGTCGATCAAGTGCCTTCCTCTTTTCAGAGGGAATCTGAGCCCATGCATGTGAACCAAAAATATGAAAGTGGGTCACTTCTAGTTTGAGGCCGCTCCAAGCCTCATAGGGGATCTTATCCTTGAAAAATCTATGGGGATATCTATTTTGGATGTAGGTTGCATAATTAATTTCTTTGGCCCATAATCTCCGTGGAAGTGAATTTGAATGTAGCATGCAAGATTCCATCTCTTTTAGAGATCTGTTTTTCTGCTCAACAACTCCGTTTTGCTGCAGAGTATAAGGAACTATGTGTTGCAATTGAATCCATGCCTCATGAAAATGATTCTAGATCTCATGATTGACGTACTCTCCCCCATTATCAGTTCGAAGGAATTTTATTTTCTTTCCTAATTGTGTCTCAACCAGGGCTTTGAAATCTTTGAGGTGTTGAAAGACCTTTGATTTTTGCTTGAGAAAGTAAATCGATGTGAAACATGAGAAATCATAAAAAAAAATGAGCACGTACCTCACTTTGTTGACTGATGGATGAGGAAAAGATCCCATAAGGTCACTATGGATCATATCTAAAGGAGAGGAAGTTCTCTGAGTCTTTCCTTTGTCGAATTTCTCTTGAGGGTGTTTTCCAAGAACACATCCCTCACAGATTCCTTTGGAGAAATGGATGTCTGGTAGAACATCAACCAATATTTTCTTTCTAAGATGTTGCATATATATGAAATTCAAATTCYCGAACCTTTCTTTCCATATCCTATTGCTTTCATCAGCATGGGTAAGCAGTAAAGWAGAATCTGGTTCAATAAATTCAGAAAATGTATACAATCTAGATTGATGATTTACCTCACCGGTAGCAACCCTGGAATTGGTTTGCATGTCATATATGTCCACTGCATTAGGTGTGAATATGAATTTTGTTTTGGTGCCATAATTCTTCATCTGATACATGGAGAGAAGATTGAATTTTTTTTTGGGAACATGCAACACATTCTTGAAGCTTCCATTGGTGAGTTCAATCCTTCCTTTGCCGGTGAACGCAACTGGAGAGTTGTCCCCCATCAGAATGGGAGGAACTTTGCATGCATCCAATGAAGAATATACTGATTTTGTGGCAGCCATGTGATGTTATGCTCCCAAATCTACAATCCAAGCATTGAGAGAGGAGTTGATGGAAATCAAGCCATGGCTAGAATTACCTTTCTTGGGATTCTGATCTTCTGGCTTCTTCTTCTTGGCACCCTCGAGAATGTGATATCCAAGGTTATTTTGTTGAAGTATTTGAGTCATTAGATCTATTTTTTTCTACATACATGCAGATTCTGGATGAAATCCTTTATGGCAGTATGTGCATTTCTCCCCTTTTCTTCCCTTTCCACTTTTGGATCCAGAGGCATCGGTGAAGGGTTTTGAGTACCCTTCCTTCTTCGGATTTGCATGAGCTTTCCTTTTTTCTTTATCTTTATATTTATGATATTGATGGCTGCCATCTTGTACAATAAGTTCATGCTCCTTTGGGCATTCTATTTTTCCCATGTTGATGAGCTTGGTTTTCTCTTGTATCAGGAATTTGATAAATTCCTCAAGAGAAGGCATCTTCCAGGTGACTCGAGAGGAGAATTTGATTGAATGGAATGTGGATACAAACATGGAGAATTTAGGACCAAGTTTGGAGAGAATGGTGAGAACCATTTGTTTCTCCTCCTTATATTTATCAACCCCACAAGCTTTGAGTTGCAATAGTAAATCCTTGTATTTTGTAAAGAAATATTGGAGATTATCGAATCTTTTTGAATCCAATGTGAGAAATTCCACCTTGAGCATGTATCCCCTCATATCATACTATTTTCCAAAGAGCCCTTCCATGGTGGTCTAGGATTCATTGGGTATTTTACAAGAAGATATGTGTTGGCACAGGGGCAGACCTAGGGTTCAACGCTACAACAACGCACCAACAAAACCCTAACTATCGGTCCTTTCAGAAACACATGCAAAGCAAATGAAGTCTCACCTGAGGTAGAGGCAGGGGGGTTGCAGGAATTAGGTGTCTGCAACCTTAGATGGGACTCATATCTGTGATTATAATACTTAATAGGTCACTTAGCACCTTCATTTCATCATTATTCAACCAATATCGACTTCGCATATAAAACATAGCATCGCAACATTCACCCAGATCTAATGTATTTAAGCACTTAGCATAACTAAATGGATCAGATATAGCAGATTCAAGCACTAAGCACATCCACCTATGTCAGATCTAGCATCCAGATTCATCATAAGCACAAAGCATAAACAGATCTAGCTATCCATCTTTATCCAACACTTAGAAAATAACACAGAAATACATCGGAACATCACACAGAGTAGAATAACACAGTATTTACGTGGTTCACCCCCACCCTGGGGCTATGTCCACCAAATCTTCTTATTTCTTAGCTTCTTCATTAGGTTACATGCACAGAGCCTCAAAAACCTACTCTGCATAGGACAGAATATTTGTGCATCTCGCTAGATCCTTCTTCCTTGCGTTACAAGTACAGAGACCTTCACATTCTTGTTACAACCACTTGCACCTAGCTTCGCAAGTCTCTCACAGTATGCACAAAGAATTTACAAACCACACTTGAAATCAACACTTATCTTATTGGCCTTACATCACATAGATTCCCCTCCTTACATTGCCTAGACATCTAGTTATACTTTACAAAATAGGCCTAAACATGGGTAAACCCATGGGCCGACATCCCATACCCATTACATATTCCCAAATCCCAAAAAGGACCCAAAAAGGGGCCGAGATCCCATGATGTTTTCTTCATCCTACGCTCCATCTTCGACAGACTGTCAAAGTCCCAAAATAGGTCAAACTTGACCAAGGATCTCCCAAAACTTGGTCAAGGGCCAACAAGCCCACAACACTCACCTGTGACTCATCCCAAGTCACTTTGGTCTGACTAGCTCTGCTTCGAACACCTTGAGCTACTTCAAATTGCTGCTATGATACGACCTCATGTTCAACGAATGCTTGGATGATTGCATCGTTGATAGGTCCCTCTAGACGTTGTTCAACTGTAGTAACAACCTTCTCTAGCTCTGCTCCTTGGCCTTCTACCTTTGTAAATAATTGGTAAGCCTTTTCTTGTACAAGTTGGAGTTTCTGAGTTACCTCCATAACTCGGGTTTGGATAGTGTGGATCTATTGCTAGGTGGTCTGCTACTCTTGGGATCTCTTCATTCTTTCCACAACTGACAGGGGCTTCACATGTGCCTGTATCTTTTCAGCTTGATACTTCGCCTCTTGGAGCTGCGACTCCAATGCCTTCAATTTAGGGTTCTCCGTGAGTTGTTCATAGGTCTGGGGACTGTGATCAGTGAGTTTCTTACATTCCAGGGTAATAGTCTTGAGCCTTTCAACTGCGCTTTGGGCAGTGGATTCTCTTTGGTCTCTTACATCTTGTGGGGTCTCAGGTACTGTGTGTAGTTCCAAGTCTATGATGCATTATTGTAGCTTTTGGATCACTTCTTCAAGTTGCACTACTTGCTGTGGAACTCGATCTTTGGCCTTTACTTCTACGACTGTCACAGAGCAAAGTGCTCTATTGACCATTTCCTTTACTTCGAGTTGCTCTGTGAGAAACTGTTCCTTTTCTTGTTGTAGCTGTGCTTTTTCTTCGTCAAACTTCGCTTGGAGAGCAATATTTTCTCGTTCTGCAACACTGCATTGCTCTACTAGTATCCATTGTACTTGTTTCAAAGCATGGGTGGCTTGATCTGTTTCTTCCTATGCTCATCAAAGGAGAGCTTCGACTGTATCAGGTAAGCGATGGAGTTGAGCTGGTTCATCTCCTACTTCTGGTTCTCCTGGCACAGTGGAGACTGCGCGACTAGACTGTAGGGCCTGCTATACCCCTCGAAGTTCAGTCTCAATTCGATCATACATTTCCTCTTGCTTTTCTTCTTGTTTCTCTGTTATTTCTAGCGAAGAATCTTGCAGGGCTTCTATGAGGAAGTCGAATTCATTGGAGGTGAGGACAACTTGCATCTTGGTCATGGTGGCCTTCGATTTCTTCTAAGAGGAAGGTTTTAGAGGCCAACCTTTCCTCTTCTTCAAGGGATCAACCTCGTCTCCTTGATTCTATTCAAATTCTTTGTCACCTAACTCTTCGCCATCACCTCCTTACTTTGGTGAGATGGAGGCAGTCTTCTCGGATGCGCTATCTACTCTTTGGACTTCTTAAGTATTCTTTGCCCCGTTAGGTTCAGGTGTATCCTACGCAGTTTCTGGACTATCGATGTCAGATATCTCTATAGGGTCTGCTGGAATAAGGAGGTCCGCTGACCAGTCCTTGGTGATCTCCTCCAAGTCCTCCTCTGTCAGCTTGTAGTAGGACTAAAACTGTTTCTTATGTTCGTCAGCGTGCGCTGTGATGTAAGTAAAATGTTGATTTGCGTTGAATTTCATCAGAGGCTTGAACCGATGTAGAGTGTCTGGAGTCATACAAGGATCAGACTGTATGGATACCTTCAACTTATTGTAGTAGGTATGAAAAACAAAATTTTACTGCCACTGTTTATTCATATCGCTGGAATACCATAGTTTACTGAACTTCACGACTGGTGGTTCAAAGGGCTCGATGTCTGGGAAGGTCACACCTTCCGATAGCTCCTAGGCAATAAAATATATAAGGATCAAGAGCCAGCTGAAATGAAATTTGTATCCTTGATCCTGTTCTTCCCTGCAGTAGAGTTCCAACTGTTTCACTAGGTACTTCGCCCAATTCATCTAAAGGACTTCCATGCACTTGCCTGTGAGTTCGACTACAAAACCAATGACTTGTGTAGGTCGGTTCTTTCAGAATAACTTCCCTGCAATCAACTGATAGGCAAGGCACACTGTGCCACTCTGTATAGAATCTACTTTGTAGCTTCACATTCCCTTCTCGACATCGCCATAAGTGTCCTTGATCTGCTGTGCTAGAGGGCGGTCCATGGATTTTCCAGGGTAAAACTCCTGTGGATCGGGTCCTTGCATAATCAACCCCGTGATCTGATTGATCAACGTCGGGTCAAGTGTTATGCGATGGTTTAGCCACAAATAATCGCCATGATAACAAGACAACAACATCTTGACACATGCATTTACCTCCTGGTGTCGTCCGAAGTGGGGAATATTCATGACATTGAGGAGGGTGGACTATGCGAGGTTCATAGTCCACGAATGGGGGATTATCTTCAAATTCTTCCCCTTAGTCCAGGTCAGGTACTTATGTGGGGTGATCATGTTGTAAAATTTACGATATCCAAGGTTGAAGTCACTAAAATTCAACGCTGCAATCTTATCTTGGTCTGCTCGAATTGCACGTATCCCCTTCAGGAGGTACGCAATGACCAAGGTGTATTCGATATCTCTGGGAACATTGTCTTGATTTATTGCACACTCAAAGGTGGTAGATAGGTGGGTAATATGGTCAAGATCAATTTGGCATTCGCTTTCATCCCTGTGCTTGGTTCTCTTTTCATTGGATGGTTAGGATGGTCCGGTTCCATGAGAAGTGGATGGAGAGGCTGGTAGCCCTCTCGTTGATGATGCTTGCACACCTATAGACATCGACATGATTCTTTCAGTCATGAGGTTGATCATAACTTCTTCAACAACTTTCTCTGCAATGCTCAACTCGTCCGACATACACGCTCAGGGTTAACAATCTCAGGTTCAGAGGGGTATTTAGACACATTAATGTGATAGAGAGAAAGAGTGCGATGATCAATTAGTCTGCAGAATCAAATTCTCAGTTGGAAAAAGTGTTCTCGGTGCGTGGCGATGGGACAAATAGGTAACTCGACAATGGGTCACTTGCAAAGGCTATGAAGCCTTCATTAACTCTGTTATGTTTGTTATGGCGTGGTCCCAATGGTCGGATGGCGAGTTGTCTGTCCATAAATGTCTTTCTTCCCATTCAGAGTGTTGGTCTAACCATTATAATTTCCCCAATGGTTATATTGCTTCACTATGGCGAAGTTCCATGCGTCGTTGTTCCGATATTTCGACGAAGCTCCAATTTTGCAAATTTTCCTTCTGCGAGGTTCCCTCTAGAGTCTTCTGCAACTTTTTGATATTATCTTTCTTTTTACTTAGCTTTCTAGCCTTCTTCCTAGTGAGCTTCATCTCGGTATGCATTTTTCCGTTCTGATCCTTAGCTTATTTTGGCATAGTTACTTCGCGTTGTTGATATTATTTCCTAAGATTCAAGGTTAATCCTTCTTTTTTATCTGGAATATGTAGTTCAATCTTTAGTGGTTCTGTTAGCAACATTTCTTGCAAAAGGGGGTAAAATGCAAAGGAATGGGTTAAAAACCCACTTGTCCTAAGTTTGGGATGCTAATGCGACTGTGTTTAAATGGAAATCAATTCTAGATGGCAGGATTTCGTGCGTCCGGATCAACGATGCGCATCGGATTCCGGAGGCCCCCTACCTTTATACCTTTAAGCGGAGGGGGGGGGTCCGGAATCGGGGGCACACCTCTTCAACGGTCACAATCGGAGCACTCGGATCAACGGTGCTTAAGGCAATTCCGGACCCCCCCCCGCTTTTCTACCTTTAAGAAGAGGGGGGGGGGTCCGGAATCAGGCGCACATCTGCCCAACGACCGAGATCAAAGTGCCCGGATCAATGATGCTTAGATGATCCCATCCTTCTCAGCTGCTCTGTTTTAATCAACATGGGCCCTTCTCCTCGATTTCCATGTGTCCCCCCATCTCCACTCTTTTAGTCCATCTCATCATACACTCACCACCTGCCACGTGTTCTGCTCTCTTCCACGTTAGCCTCCCACTAAAAGTGTGTCCATTAAATCTCATCTCTTGTCCCCTCCGCTTATTTCCTTCCACCATGTGTCTTCCCCTGTAACCTCTCTCACACCTCATCACTTCTTACCTCACCCTCACAATGTTGGTGCCACCACTCCCATTATGCGCCCTATCCTTCGTGCTGGCCAGCACGCCTATTCATCAGGCAGTTCAATTAATCCAGGTGGCAACGCGAGGGGCCATCCACATCCCAAAGGTGTTGAGTTGGCCAGGCCATCCTCAATCCCAATGAAGTAGTTATTGAGGTGGTTGGTGGTGGTTAGACATCGCCTACGCCATAATGGGAAAGTTCGGCGACGAATTAAGAGCACGTCGATTCGGCCCACGGAACTGTCAGAAGTTCGATTGCGTCTGCCACAAGTGCACGATCACTCAGAGACTGCATGAGCAGGTTGTCAGAAGCCATGTAGATGCAAAGTTTTAATGAAACATCTCGATTTTGTTGCTGTTGTTGTTTTGAGTATATGTAGGCATTTTCACCATTTTTGTAGCTATCGATGGTTGAGCAGAGCTCCCTACTGTAATGTTTTAACAACTATTCTAGCTTTTGGTTTATGGATTTGTATAGGAGATTTCTTGTTTTATGACAGACAGTTCTTCTTACTCCATCTAATTTTCATTTCATGCTAAGAGAGTTCGTGAACGACCGACTCGTGCAAATTATTGCAGTTTTGTTATGATAAATGATTTATTGTTGCATTATTGTATTCTTTGGTTTTCTGTATTTAAGTGCAAGAAGATCTTGTGTTTGGATGCCTTCTTCTATAGTCTGTTAGGAACCTGCTGTTTATAACAGACCTCTGCTTTTCTCTTATATAAATCTTCCACCTGTTCACCCTTTACTATAGCTCACTGTTTGAAATTTAAGAAAGACCTCACTTGCTCATGCATATCTGGCCTGGATTCAGAGTTGGAACACTATTGTTTTGAGTTTACCTCCATTCGATCACAATCTTTATACACAAATTGTGACCCAAACTGATGGGTGTCAGGCTCTGCTACTGCAAGCAATCCAGGAGTGACTTCCGTCGTCAACATTTCTGGCGCCGTTGCCAGGGACAAAGTTGAATATTTTCCCTAGGATTGACGACAAAGATTAACTGATTCTGAAGATGCATTAGATATCAGAATTATCAAGATTGTTGCTGTGCACTTGGAGACTCCATTGTGACGACTCCGTTGGGAAGAACCTGCTCTATTAATTGTGGCTTTCAGAAGCAGGCACACGCGGTCTCATCCACAAGTGCCCCTAGCTACACCTGAAACCGATCCAGAGGTGGTTCTCAGAAAAGGAAAGGCCCCTGAAGAAGAAGCTTCCATTGCTGAAACAGGTAATCTGCCATCTCCTTTTGTAAGAACTCCATTTTCTCCTCCTCAGTTTCTTAATATACCTCCTTCAGAAGTTTCCCGTTTCCTGAATTTTGGGAGTGTTCCTGTTGAGTTTTCCCCTCCTGGTCTGGGATTGGAGGGAGAAATCCTTGTCACTCCCCTCTCCTCTGAAGCTATACCTTGGCGTAGACCCAGGACCACAGAAGATTTCCACACTCCTACACAAGGAGGAGCACCTGCTGACTTGAGCTTGTTAGCTTTCTCCTTAAATCCTCTCTTGTTTCCCACTCCCATTAAGAACTCACCCCTAGTATCCACGTTCTGAGTTCCTTCTCCTCCGAGTTCCCCTTTACATAATATCCATATGGCCGGAGAAAATCCCCCTATGACCACAATGGAGGCCATCATAGCTGCTAGGTATGCTCCTCTTGTCTTACCACAGCTTCTCAATGCCCTCCCACCAGATGGATACCTAAAGCAACTGCTCAAGTTTACAGGCGAGGGGGACATAGCTGCTGAAGAACACCTAGCATCCTTTTACACTTTCGCGGATGATAATGTTATCATGCACACAGACGTATGGATGAGGATTTTTGTCCATAGTCTTCAAGGAGAGGCTAGAAAATGGTTCAAGGCCCTGCCTCCTGGATCTATTGATGGGATCGAATATTTAGATAGTACCTTTTTGAGACAGTGGGGAGATAAAAAAGATTTCATGTATTACATGACAGAGTTTGGGTTGTTGAAGAGAAAGGAAGGAGAGTCTGTCTCCGACTTCTCCAAGAGATTTAATAAAATGTACAACAAAATCCCTACTGAGATAAAACCCTTCGAAGCCTCTGCAAGGATCACTTACTCCAGTGCTTTTGATCTTGATTTCTGCCTACTGCTAAGGGAGAGAAGAGCTACTATGCTGGCCCACATGCAGGATGCGGCCGTGGAGGTAGAATCTAACATATTGGCTGTCAACTGACTCAGGAACGTAGGTGATAGAAATACGTCCAAGAACATGCCTAAAGCTTCCCCATCCAGTTCCTCTCCCTTGCCCCATCAGACAGATGAGACAGCTAGAGCGCTAAAATCGCTTTCCGCCAGAATGGAAAGGTGGGAATTAGAGG
Source organism: Picea glauca (assembly GCA_000966675.3). Taxonomy (NCBI): domain Eukaryota; kingdom Viridiplantae; phylum Streptophyta; class Pinopsida; order Pinales; family Pinaceae; genus Picea; species Picea glauca. The sequence goes on from JZKD02S0100114.1 coordinate 14,040, forward strand.
GGAAGCCCATGTACATAAATCCCTAGAACACTGATAATAAAGGTTTCAAACGACCTACTAACAATATGCCTCAGGTTTTCTCAAGGGAACAAAGGGGAAAAGATAGAGAAGATCAAAGGGTTCAAACCCCCCTCCAAAACAACCTAGTTGATCATGAGGAAAGAGAGGAGATAGACGAGTTTGGCCCTGAAATTCACTGTATTGAAGAAACTCCCCCTTTTCCCCATTTGACGCAGTCCGCATATGAAGAATCCCTGATGAGTGCTCAAATTCATGAGTTGGGGAAAGAAGAAAGGGCAGGTCACACTTCTAACAGATATAATCTCAGGTCGAGAAGGAAAGAAGGAGACTTTGACATCCCAGACCAACCCCTCATAGAAGAAAGACCTACTAGATCTGCAGCAGCCGCTACTAAAGATAAAATATCTCAGAGCGCTTTGCCAGCAGTCAAAGAACTCGTCACCAAGGTAAGGGAAGCTCTTAAGCCCATTCCATAATTTAATTTTGAACATGAAATTCAAAATATCAGGATCCCCATCCCCCTCTCAGAGCTAGTTAAAAATGAAGATTTTAAAAGATCCCTCTCCAAACTGCTACAATCCGAGTCCCCCCAGCCCCCCTCTGACTCAGTAAACCTTCAAGATGAGAAGCCAACCGTCATCTTAGGCCCCATGGTAGAAGACAGATATGACTCACCCCCCCCTTCTACACATCCTTGAACATACATGATAAAGTGTTGCATAACTGCCTCATGGATTTAGGGGCTTCCCATAACCTTATGCCAAAAATACATGGAAGAATTGGGACTGGAGGTGACAAGAACTTATCATGATTTATATTCTTTTGATTCAAGGAGAGTGCAGTGTCTAGGAGTCATCGAAGACCTGGTGATTTCCCTGTTTCAGTTGCCCATGAAAAGTGTGGTCATGGATATTGTGGTAGCCGACGTTCCCCCCAAATTTGGTATGCTATTGTCTAGATCGTGGATTAAAAATCTTGGAGGGACACTACAGATGGATCTCACATACACCACCATCCCTGTCTTCGGAGGGGAACAAAGGAAGTTATACAGAGAAGCCCAGCTAGCCTATATTGTCAGTGATGAAGCAGACCCCACCAATCACCCCATCTTTGCACTGGACACTGACTTGGGGTCTAGTTTGTTGCAGCTTACCGATGCCCCTGAAATCTCTTTACTAATCAGAAAACATCCCAGCCCTGATCATCCAATTTCCCCTCAAAGCCCCTCTGTGTGGAAGATGTTTTTTGATGGGGATTCTTCTGACGAAGGCGCTGGCGTTGGAGTGGTTTTCATATCACCTTGTCAAGAAGCCGTGTCCCTGTCATACAAGCTGGAATTCGAAGCCACCAACAAAGTGGCAGAGTATGAAGCTCTTGTTCTGGGTATGAGGGCCGCAAAGGAAATGGGAATTAAAGAGATAGCAATATTCGAAGATGCTGAGTTGATTATTCACCAGGTAAGGAATGCTTATCGTGCCAATAATCCCCGGCTCAGAAATTATCGGAACGAAGTATGGGACCTTATTGGTAATTTCTTCTTGGCTTTTAACATTTCTTTCATTCCGAGGGGAGAAAATACTTTGGTCGATTCTTTAGCTGTCTCAGCTAGTTTACTCAAATTTCCTCTGCCGCCTATGGTAAAAAATGATGTTGATATAAGATATAGGTCCTCGGTGCCGGACAATGTCAAGCATTGGAAGGTGTTTGAGGATGATTCGGAACTCAAAAGGTTTCTCAAATCAGTTGATGAATTTTTTGCGGTACACATTGATCAAGATCCCGATCCAGAAGGTGACCCTCACCCTAAGGTGTTTTTAAACAAAATTGCTAATCATCGGATTATCCAGCTGCCTAGCAATCACATCCTGAGAGGACTAGTCCCTTTAGAGAGACTGTTCAATGGGAACGATGTGGCAGTAATGGGCAAGGTCTCGAATGAAGATGTTGATATAGCCGAATGCGACATTGGCACGCAGGAAGAGCCCAAGTTTGTTAGATTATCAAGCAGCCTGACCAGTGAACAGAGGGCTGAGTACACGGAGTTGTTGAGAGAATTTGACGACGTGTTCACTTGGACCTACAAAGACCTCAAGACGTATGACACATCTTTCATTGAACACAAAATCCCATTGAAGGAAGAAGCTAAGCCATTCAGGCAGAAGCTGAGACAGATAAATCCCATGTTGCTGTCAGTCATGGAAAAGGAAGTCAAGAAGATCTTAGATGCACAGATCATCGTCCCATTGAGATATTCCGAATGGGTGGCCAATTTGGTTCTGGTAAGGAAGAAAAGCGGAGAAATCAGGATTTGTGTCAATTTCAGGAATCTGAATAGAATCTCGAAGAAGGACAATTACCCCCTACCTAAGATGGAACACATACTGCAAAGGGTAATTGGTGCATCCAGGATATCTATGATCGACAGGTTTTCCGGCTATAATCAGATATCGGTCATGCCTGAGGACAGAGAAAAAATGGCCTTCACCACTCCTTGGGGCACGTTCATGTATGCCAAAATGCCATTTCGGTTGATGAATGCAGGAGCAACATTTCAACGAGCCATGGATATAGCCTTCATCGGAGAAAAAAACCAGTTCGTAGTGATCTATCTAGATGACATCACGGTCTTCTCCAGGTCTGATAAAGAGCACCGATGTCACTTAAGGAAAGTTTTCTCGAAGTGTCGGAGATTTGGTCTTTCCCTAAATCCCAAGAAGTCCCTGTTCGCTATGATGGAGGGCAAGCTTCTAGGCCATATAGTATCGACGGAAGGAGTAAGAATTGATCCCAACAGAGCGGAGGTGATTCAAACCCTGTCACTTCCTAGGTATAAAAAAAAGGTCCAGGCATTTCTAGGAAAGATTAACTTCCTGAGGAGATTCGTCTCAAATGTTGCTGAACTGGTAAAACACATCACAACAATGCTCAGAAAGGGAAACGAAGTGAAATGGACCACTGAGCCCCGGGCATCTTTTGACCGAATAAAAAAGGCATTGACTGAGGCACCTGTGCTAATCAGTCCTGATTATTCCAAGGATTTCCTGATTTTTTCTTTTGCTTCCTATGATATAGTGGCGGCGGTCTTACTGCAAAAAAATGAGGAAGGGTGTGAGCAACCCATCGCCTTCTTCAGCAGGGCGTTAAGAGACGCAGAGAGCAGGTATGAAATCATGGAGAAACAAGCCTATGCCTTAGTGAAAGCTCTTAAATATTTCAGAGTCTATGTATTGCATTCAAAAGTAATAGCATACGTTCCTTCAGCTTCCTTGAAGGACATCCTTGTACAACCCGACATAGATGGGAAAAGAGGCTGATGGATCGCTAAAATTCTGGAATTTGACTTAGAGATAAATCCCACCAAGTTGGTTAAGGGGCAAGGTTTAGCCAATCTATTGGCTGAATCCAACTGTGAATCCTTGGGAGTTAGTTTCATCAATACTCGCTCAGGATCTCAACAAGCTGAATCGCCCAACCAATGCTCTCAAGATGGCTTATCGCTAGTAGAGTGTGCCTGGTATCGTGACATTCTATATTTTCTGCAGGAGTTGAAGCCCCTCGATGGAATGGGAAAAATCAAAGTGAGGGCTCTAAATATCAAGGCGGTCAGGTATTGCCTCATTGACCAAACCTTGTACTGGAAAGACCCTCTAGGGGTATTTCTGAGATGTGTGGACCCGCAGGAGTCCCAGAAGGTTACGTTTGATTTTCATAGTGGCCTTTGTAGAGGTCATCATTTTTGGAAGACCACAACCCACAAGATACTCCGAGCTGGGTATTACTGGCCCACTTTATTCCCTAATGTTTGCAGGGAGATCAGAGCTTGCATCAAATGCCAAAAGTTCTCAGGAAAGCAACAACTCAAATCGCTGCAATTAAAACCCATAGTAGCTTTGGCACCTTTTCAGCAGTGGGGGTTGGACTTCATCGAAGAAATTCATCCCCCCTCAAGTGGTCATCACAGGTGGATCCTGACTGCAACAGATTATTTCACCAAGTGGATAGAAGCTGTCCCCGCCAGAAGCGTATCACACAAAGTAGTTATCAACTTCTTGGAGGATATCATAGCTAGATTTGGCTGTCCTAGCAGGATCGTCACCGATAACGCTTCTTCTTTCAAATCTGAACCTCTAATTAAGTTCTGTGAGCAGTTCAAGATCTCGCCAATTCACTCCACCCCTTACTATCCCCAGGGCAATGGTTTAGCGGAATCCTCCAACAAAATCCTGATAAAGATCATCAAAAGATTGTTAGAAGATAACAAAAGAGCCTGGGATTCAAAGTTGAAATTTTCTCTGTGGGCCGATCGTGTCACAACGAAGAAGTCTCTGGGCACTTCACCGTTTCAACTAGTCTACGGAGCAGAGGCGGTTTTCCCTACTCAGCTCGCCTTACCTGTGGCGAAGTTCTTTCAAGACTACGAGGGAGAACCAGATCATATGATCAGAAGAATTCATCAGATAGTGGAAGTGAAGCAGATCAGAGAACAAGTGAGGGATGCAGCTTATAGTCATCAACAGAAGATCAAACAGGCTTTTGACAGGAAGAGCAAAAATAAAGAATTCGAGCTGGGTGATCTGGTACTCAAATGGGATGCACCCAGACAGGAAAAGGGCAAGCACAATAAGTTTGATGCCCTCTGGTTTGGGCCTTTCAAGATCTCCGAAGTATTTTCAAACAACACTTACAGGTTGCAGGATTTGGAAGGTGAAGAAGTTTTTAGTGGCCCAGTAAATGGGCATTTCTTGAAAAAATGTTTTTTGTGAGCCGCGGTCTGCTCTTTTGTTTTTGTAAAAATTGTTTTTGTTTCCATCTTAATAAATGACTCCATAGCCCAACAAAAAGGCACTAAATCTGCAAAGGAGTCCTTAGAGCATCACAGGGACGACTCTATCCCTCATGGAGCCTAATGTTAGTGACATTTCTTGCAAGGGGGGGTAAAATGCGAAGGAATGGGTTAAAAACCCACTTGTCCTAAGTTTGGGATGCTAATGCAACTGTGTTTAAATGGAAATCAATTCTGGACGGCAGGATTTTGCGTGCTCAGATCAACGGTGCGCATCGGATTTCGGAGCCCCCCGCCTTTCTACCTTTAAGCGGAGGGGGGGGTTCGGAATCAGGGGCACTCCTCTTCAACGGTCACGATCGGAGCGCCCGAATCAATGACGCTCAAGGCGATCTGAACCCCCCCTGCTTTTCTACCTTTAAGTAGAGGGGGGGGGTCCGGAATCAAGCGCACATCTTCCCAACGGCCAAGATCAAAGCGCCTAGATCAACGACACTCAGGTGATCCCATCCTTCTTAGCTGATCTGTTTTAATCAACGTGGGCCCTTCTCCCCGGTTGCCATGTGTCCCCCCATCTCCACTCTTTTAGTCCATCTTATTATCCACTCACCACTTGCCACGTGTTCTGCTCCCTTCCACGTTAGCCTCCCACTAAAAGTGTGTCCATTATATCTCATCTCCTGTCCCCTCCGCTTATTTCCTTCCACCATGTGTCTTCCCCTGTAACCTCTTTCACACCTCATCACTTCTTACCTCACCCTCACAATGTTGGCGCCACCACTCCCATTATGCGCCCTATCCTTCGCACTGGCCATCATGCCTATTCATCAGGCAATTTAGTTAATCCAGGTGGCAGCGCGAGGGGCCATCCACGTCCCAAAGGTGTCGAGTTGGCCGGGCCATCCTCAATCCAAATGAAGCAGTTATTGAGGTGGTTGGTGGTGGTTAGACATCACCTCCGCCATAATGGGAATGTCCAACGACGAATTAAGAGCACGTCGATTCGCCCACGAAACTGTCAGAAGTTTGATTGTGTCTGCCACAAGTGCACGATCACTCAGAGACTACATGAGCAGGTTGTCAGAAGCCATGGAGATGCAAAGTTTTAATGCAACGTCTCTATTTTGTTGTTGTTGTTGTTTTGAGTATATGTAGGCATTTTCGCCATTTTTGTAGCTATCGATGGTTGAGAAGAGCTCCCTACTGTAATGTTTTAACAACTATTCTAGCTTTCGATTTATGGATCTGTATAGGATATTTCTTGTTTTATGACAGACAGTTCTTCTTACTCCATCTAATTTTCATTTCATGCTAAGAGAGTTCGTGAACGACCGACTCGTGCGAATTATTGTAGTTCTGTTATGATAAATGATTTATCGTTGCATTATTGTATTCTCTGGTTTTCTGTATTTAAGTGCTATAAGATATTGTGTTTGGATGACTTCTTCTATAGTCTGTTAGGAACCTGCTGTTTATAACAAACCCCTGCTTTTCTCTTATATAAATCTTCCACCTGTTCACCCTTTACTACAGCTCACTGTCTGAGATTTAAGCAAGACGTCACTTGCTCATGCATATCTGGCCTGGATTCAGAGTTGGAACGCTATTGTTTTGAGTTTACCTCCATTCAATCACAATATTTATACACAAATTGTGACCCAAACTGATGGGCATCGGGCTCTACTCCTGCAAGCAATCCAGGAGTGACTTCCATCGCCAACAGGTTCTTCTAGTGGTATTGCAACTTCGACATCCGGGTTTCTGGTGTTAAACAACTTTGATTTGTTCTTCTATTTTTCAATCAAGTGTGCAATCCTTCTAGTCATGAATTCTTTTAACTCTTGCTTTTGTTGTTCTAAAACTTCTTCTTCTTATTTCCTTCTGTCCTGATCTCTTTCAATCCAAGGTTTTCCTAGTAGCATGGTAAATGGGGCACTGCTCTCATTGAATTTAACAATCTCAAAATCTTCCTCTATCGAAGTTCCATTAGCATTCAGAGGTATCCGGGTGAGCTTTCCACATAGGTTTATCATCTTTTCTTTGAATATTCCTATTCCTCCTAATGAAGGAATCATAGCAGGCCTCCCTATAGCTTCCCAAGTTTTCTCTGTCATGATATTCACCTGTGTTTCCTCATCTAGAACACAATCAATGTCGAAGTCTCCTATTCTTTCTTCAAGACATTCTTTTTCTTTGAAGATCTCTGATAAGTTGACATGTCGGTGATCATTCATGGTTTCTCTTATTTGTAGCAATACTTTGTCTTCTTCCTGGGATTCTATCATAATCTTAGTTTCTGGATCTACCTTAGGGTTTTCTTGGTTCATATTCATTCTTTCAACCTTAGCAATCATTCTAGGGAAATCCAATACTTCATGGTCCAGAGCTTTACAACAAACACAACTAGGTCTTCACCCAAGGCATTCCTTAGTAAGATGTCTAGGTTTTCTACAACTGTAATAGAGGGTTAATCCTCTCTTTTGTTTAAATGATCCCCAACCTTTCCTGTACTGTGCACTAGGATCATGGTAGCTAACCTGCAAACATTTATTTCTAGGATCCTGCATACACTTATTAGTCCAAACATTCTTTCTATGCATAGGTATGAAATATTTTTCACTAGTCTTATCAGATCTATTCATATCAAATCTTCTTTCATCTATGAATACACTAGTTTTAAAGCTAGGATAGAATCTATCAAACATACCTAGATCCATACTTTTTAAGCAAAAATTTCCACTAATCTTACTTCTACAAAGAAAAAATCCTTTAGATCTATAACTTTCCACTATTCTTACCTTTATCAGAGCACATAGCTTTCAGATCTTACCTTTTTAAGAAAAACTTCTCACTTTTACCTTTCTCAAAGCACAAAGCATTCATATCTTACCTCTTTTCTTCAGATTAGACTTATTTTCCTTAGCACATAGCTTGTCAAACTAAGTAGAGTACTGTGCACTAGAGAAATAGATCTACGCATAAATATTTCACAATTTTAGGTCGAATCTTTGCACAAAGCTTCTTCTTCCTCAATTCCCAGCAATCACAGTTTCAGTCCCAACAACGAAACCATTTGTTGACACAGGGGCATACCTAGGGTTCAACGCTACAAGAACGCACCAACAAAACCCTAACTACCGACCCTTTCAGCAACACCTATGAAGCAGATGAAGTATCACCCAAGGTATAGGTAGGGGTGGTTGAAGGAATCAGGTGTCTATAACCTTAGCTGGGACATAGATTTGTGATTATAATACTTAATAAGTCACTTAGCACCGTCAGTTCATCATTATTCAACCAATATCGACTCTGCATATAAAACAGAGCATCACAACATTCACCAAGATCTAATGTATTTAATCACTTAGCATAACTAAATGGATCATATCTAGAAGATTCAAGCACTAAGCACATCCACCTATGTCAGATATAGCATCCAGATTCATCATAAGCACAAATCATAAACATATCTATCTATCTATCTTTATCCAACACTTAGAAAATAACACATAAATACATTAGAACATTGCACATAGCATAATAACACAATATTTACGTGGTTCACCCCCAACCTAGGGCTACGCCCACCAAATATTCTTCTCTATTATCTTCTTCAACGGGTTACATGCATAGAGCCTCAAAAACCCTACTCCGCATAAGACAAAATATTTGTGCAACTCACTAGATCCTTCTTCCTTACGTTACAACACAAAGCCCTTCACAGTCTTGTTACAACCACTTGCACCTAGCTCCACAAGTCTCTCACAGTATGCACAAAGAATTTAAAAACCACACTTTCACTTAGCACTTAGCTTATCGACCTTACATCACATAGATGCCCCTCCTTACATTGTCTAGACATCTATTTATACTTTACAAAATAGGCCTAAACATGGGTAAACCCATGGGTCGACATCCCATACCCATTACATATTACCAAATCCAAAAAAGGACCCAAAAAGGGGTCGATATCTCATGATCTCTGCTTCGTCTTGTGCTCTGTCTTCGACAGGATTTTGAAGTCCCAAAATAGGTCAAACTTCATGAAGGATCTCCCAAAACTTGGTCAAGGGCCAACAATATGTGAAAAAGGAGATCGGGAGAAACGAGACTGCAAATTGTTCCTAATACTTCATCCATTCGATTTAGATACTTGGATTTTTATATGGCTGATGTCAGTTTTGTCTCTGTATTCATGGTTAACCTTTACAATCCTCTGCTTCGATGATGCATGGCCATCTTCTCCTTCCATGCAAATAAGTTGTAAGGTGTAAGAATGAATTCTTTTGGGAATCCCATTTTCCACTGTCTTCAATCTTTGGTACATGCAAAAAATAATTTGGTGTAGCTTTTCTTAGCAGTCCGTCGGATATGATAACATATAATTGTGTTGAACCTACACAAAATAGATATATATAGAAAATACCACACACATTTGCAGAGAGAAATCGAGAAAGAAGAAGCAAGAGAGAAAGAATGGAATAATTCTCATTAACCGTAATGAATAATGAATAATTTACACATGATATACTCTGTATAACTCAACCAATGCACACTAGAGGTGAATCCAATGTGCCATAGTGGTGGTGTAGAGTGATTTGGACACACACTAGTATTTACGGGAGTGAACTTCCACCTAGTCTAGTCTCTCGAGAAGTTACGAGAGTGAACTGCCACCTAGCTGAGTTAACTAGTCTACCAATTAACTGACTGAAACAGAGTGAAGTGAGGAGGAGATCAAGGAATCATGGGTAATGAACTAGTCTGGTGATGATCCCAAGGAAAATGTGCATTAGCTGGTGATGATTCCAATGTTGCATGGTGACAAAACCAATGCAACATCTAGATTCCACTCAACTAGTCAAATTGAAGTGAAAATTGAAGAGAATATTCTCCTAGAGGAATATTCTCCCTAAACTTTAGGATATTGGATAAATACTAATAAACATAGGAAAAACCTTAGGAAAAATAAATCCTAGGTGTGTGTGAAGTAACTCCAACAACCTTGACACCCATTATCATTATCGGTGGGTTGTATCACGTTTTTTTAATGATATACATCAATGATTGGTAATCAAATGGTGTCTCACTGTGTTCAACCCTAGAACATCTATTCACATAGTGTAGACTTGTACCACAATGGATCGTTTTGAATACTTTGGGTGAAGTAAGAGCATCACATAGTTTGTGCTCCTACTCGACATATATTGTACCACCCCATAGACATTGGTACTAGCAGTGGATCCGTTTGCTCACTCCATTGGTCCCATATATCCTCTGTTTTTTATTTTGAGACATAGCTCCATTGTGTATCTGTTCGTGGCTATGATCTACATTCACATGGATCCACTGTGTATTCCTCATGGCCATGCTTGCTAATTCATATATATCACATGGATCCACTATGTATTGTTCGTGGCCATGGACATTAGTAATAATTTCATATATGCCATGGATCCACAGTGTATTTAAATTCGAGGCCATGCTTACATCACTCCTAAGCATGGGTATGCCCAATTTGGGATAGAGAATACTCGTACTTGATATTGGATGACAATTTCTATTTTTGGATTAGTTGTCTCAGGAACATTCATTGATTATTTTATTGCATCCTCGCTTCTCAGAGTTATAATGTATTTTGGCCATCACTTTCCCTTCTGACCTCACACATTAGGGGACATTTGTTATAGCACAAATTTCCACATCTATGCATTTGTGACATGGCCCAACCCTTTCTCTAGCTTGCTAATCAAAATCCAACTTCCCTCATCAAAGTCACTTAAAAAACATGACTTTTCCTTATATCCATGGGTTTCCTTTGTGTATCACGCAGACATTCACGCCTTGCTATCTTCAAACCCACAGATTCCCTTAAAAAATTTGAAAA
>JZKD02S0100136.1:0-28269 GCA_000966675.3 Picea glauca
GTCTTCTTACATCCTCCTTATTCTATTTTATTGAAAGGTCTTATTAATATTGACCTTTATTACATCCGAATACATTGATCTACCTATGTGCGGGTTAGGACCTTAACACATATTTACTTTACTTGTTGATTCATAACATCATGATTTTCACTACCATACCTTTTTGAGTAAGCACGACCATTAAAATTAATGCTATAATTTAAAATTGATTAGTAACGATTTTAATTTCTAGGGTGCACAAACTAGCTTAGGATTTAGTGCCTTAGAATAGGATTTTGTGAGTAAACTTCTCCAAGGCTATTAAATCAGCATATGTGTTTGACTAAGGGAGTGGAGAAATCCATTGTATAATCGGTAATATCAGGAGGCTCCGCTTACATCAAAGTTAATCACGAGGTCAGACGAGGTTGATTGAAGGGATATCCCCTCGATACCTTCTTAGCGTCAGAGATATTTCTTGGGATCTATTCATATTTTGGGATATTGTTAGTGCCCTTACCTCCATGAGAGGTAGTACTTTCAAGGTTTCGAGCTTTGCTACCCTGCCCATATGGTGGACCTAACTTACGACTGCTCACTTGTGCATCGGTTATACATTGGTTTCTTAGTTTGTTGACTTAGGTGCCACATAGGTTACTTGCAGGGGTTATTCTATTGGTACCCTGCGTGAGATAAAGTTCGGACAACACACAACCTTTATGGAGGATTACCTCTCCAGGGGGATTTGACCGATAGGTTGTTAATCCCACAAGGACCCTTATAACTGATTCTATTATCTTCGATATTTAGCAGGGAGTCTTAGGCCCCTCTTGGGAGAGACATACCTTATTTAGGGAGGGAGGCCCCTTTCATCCACTTTACCTCGGTTGTGTGCATATTGGTTGTTTGATTATTTTTGGTGTGCTCTTAGATCACTAGTTGGCCTTAGGATTTTATACCGAGTTTTCATTATCATGGATAATGGAGTTTCTTTGACCCCCTCACTTACCGCTACCCCCCCCCCATGATGTTCACTCATTACATGGGAACAAATCCGTATAAATATAATAATGGTATGCAAAATTATGACACTCAGTCCATGCCTTGGGTCTCTAATCATTTTCCTGTTGATATGTCAAATGGGCCTTCAACCTTTCTATCCTCTTCCTCGCCCACTTATATGAATCCTAACATTGGATCGGGGGGCACCATGGCCCCGTTTCCTACATATTCATTTGATATGAGTCATGACCCTCAACCAACTCTCATTGTGGGAGGTTGGAACCTCCCCTCTTACAGATCCAGTCCTAGCTATTTTCTTTCAGGAGCCAGTACTCAAATGAGTGTTTATTATACTTATTACACCCCATCCGTGTATCCTTCATTTTCCATGTCGGTTCCTTCAAACCATTTTCCCATGGTGGGTCCACATATATCCCCAAGTCTTTCATATGGGGAGAATCAATTTTACAGTTCGGGATTCCCTCTTCACGAAACCCCTTCACATGGGGGAAACATATATCCTCACTTGAATAATCGTTATCATACCTCCGTCTCTTCGCAGACTTCAATTATGATGATCGTACAAACCTCTTTGGATTCATTAGGTAGAGGATACTACCTTTCCAGATAGGGACAGAGGTAAACCATGACCCTTCCTGGCCTACAATGTTTCAAAGGAAATCTTTCCCTGGACCTTGGTATCAAATGCCACAACCCGCCACCACTAGTCCAGTCACTTCCAGTCATACTGGAGCTCCATCACCAACCTATGCCAGTCATGTTGGATATGGGTCGACGACCTCTGTAAGCCATGTTGAAGACCCGTAACCAACCACTGCTAGTCATGTTGGGGGAATCACTCTAGTCACCACGATTCATATAGATGTCACATCTCCAACCTATGTAAATCATGTGGGAGATGACTCTCTTGCCTTTTCCAGTCACGTTGAGAGCATGTCACTAGCCATTGTGAATGATGTTGGGGGAATTGAGAAGCCTAGATGTCTCATATGTAAGACTAAATTCCTTTGCAGGACTTGCGAAGGAGATCACCTTACTCGTTTGTGTCCAGCTACTAATGGGATACCAGAAATGTGGTTCTCACCTGAGGGCCCTTTGGATTCTGAGGCGTCTATGGTTTCCCAACACCATGTTTCTCCTTTGATTGACACGGTAGTCATGCCGCTGCAATCCTCTCCTGAACACACCCCCATTGTCAAGGGTGATGTGTCCCCTATCCCTGTTATCACGCATCCTATTCAACCTGGAGTTGAATAAGTGGTCATACCAGTGCAATATATGGCCAATGTAAATCTCTTTTTGGAGGGTGATGCATCCTTCAACCATGTCGTTAGCATTCTTGATAGCGCTCCTTCTGAACAAGAGAGAGTTTTACTCTCCCCGAGCATTCTCTCTTCAAGTCCTGGAGAAGTTTCCTTCATTTGGGATGGTATTGTGGGGTATCCAATGCCTCCACCTATGTCCTTTCCAGTAAGAGACATGATATAATATATCATAGAGATGATAACCTCCACTAGCACTTTATCCCCCTCGACTTTGAGAGCTTTGGGTTTTCCCAAGCTTATGTCGATTATTCGTAAGATACTAACATTCCACAGAAGTCCAACACAGGCGCCTTTGCCTCCCCCGTGACTTGCCACCTAGAATATCCCAAGAGAGTTTGATTTAAGGTATTTTTCGACTCATCTAAAAAGAGAAAATATTTCTGAGTGAATTTGTCCCTTTCAAACTCGTTAATTGGACTTGAAAGGTCATGAGTCTTAGTTAAGATCTTTTTCGACTCATTTTCAAAAAGTGAAAAGATTGTCGAGTGAACTTGGCTCTTTCACACTCATAAATTGGATTTGAAAGGACATCTATTTTGGTACAAGTTTATCCCTTTTTCAAACCAAGTAGACTAAGATTACGAAAAAGGACATTTTCTAGCGTTAAGTTGTGATTGCATCTCATGCCCTTGTTTGTAGTATTGAGCCTATAGTCGATTCTCTCTTTGTGTTATAAACTATTTGTCTCAACAGTTTTTCATCCTCAACCAAGCAAAGCCTCGTTTATATCCTTCGTAATTTGACACCCTATACCCAGGAGGGAAAATTCCCCCGAGTGTCCATCTCCCACATGCATCTCCTTGCATTGAGCATAGGTATGTTCCACTGTTGGAACTAGTTTTTCTTACTTGCAACACTCATTTTCTCCTGTGTATCATATCATTCATTTGACTATGAAAAAAAAAAAAGAGAGAGGCGATAAGGGAGTATTATCTTATATTGGCAGCAGTCGTGTCTCCTTTGAACATAGCACAAATTTACTAAGTCCATTTGTCATCATAATTTTGGTTTTAGCATGGCCTTAGAAAGATGAGATCGTTACATATATTTTTATCCACTGACTGGTTACTCTTCCAGTCCCTATGAATAAATTGACTGATGCCTCTTGCATCTCATGGTGTCATCATTGAGTCTATGCTGCTGCAGTCTTCCATATGTCTCATACTCTTGTTCAAAGGAATTCTATCAATCTGTGTCAGCCACTTCTCAGAAATCTTGACTTTGCATGTCGGCCATACCCTCATTTTGTCTTAGAATCACATGATGTTGTAGTCCTATCATGCACCCTGGTCCTACTTTCATCATTGGTAGGTAAACTTGAACCCAACAGTCGATATTTCATCATTGGTCGTTGACTAGGTGGTTTCCCTTATGTTCAACAACAAGACATCTATTCACACATTGGGATTTGTCCAGTGCCTTGGATTCCATTAGCCTTATTGGTGGTTTCCTCTCCTTTGTCAACAATTTTCCTCATTGGCTACTATTCATAGGGTCTTTTTCGTGTATCGCTTGCACTTGGCACACGCGAAAGACGCACATGGTCATTGGTTCGTGAACATGTTCTTCGTCTGGTTTCCTCCAAATCATGAAGCTTCTGCTTTGGACCTTGTGCTGAATGATGAGAAATTCCTTAATGCTCTCCTTTCAGCGGGTCTCCTTCCATCAACTTCAGCTCGTCTATTCTGGAAATGAGACCTAGAGTCCTATGAGTACCTTGAGGCTTGTAATCATTAGTGGAAGGTTCTCTCACCATCGACAGTTGGGAATACATCAATGTATCCTGATCGATGGATTCTTCAAGCGTTCGACCCCGACTTATTTATTCACACTTGTAAGAATGTACTTAGTGCCTTGATACCTACTTTCATCATCGGTATGCTTTCTCGTGTTTGTTAACGATATACCTCAATGACCGGTAATCAAACGATGTCTCATTGTGTTCGACCTCAACTCCTTTATTCACATGATGTAGACTTTCACCTTTGGTGAATTGTGTAGAAGACTCGAAGACATCAGTATGTGGCCGCAACTTTCCTGAGATGTTTCTTCCTTTTCATTGGACCAGTACCTATATGAATTCAGTGATCATGGGAGATCAAATTGTACTGCATGGTATACATATATCTTCAAATTGATTTTGAGACTGGTTCTACTGGGCCTTATTCGTGACTATGAAAACCTTTGGCATGTAACCGCATTTGTATTTTCCTATGCATGGCCATGGACAATTGTTTGGTATATTTTCACATGGATATGCAGTGTAATTCAAATTGGCAGCCATGTATGAAAAGTCAGTACAGAATGTAATTGGAAACTATTTCTTCCATATGGTTCCCCATCACTCTACTTATGGGTTTTT
This sequence comes from Picea glauca, assembly GCA_000966675.3. Classification (NCBI taxonomy): domain Eukaryota; kingdom Viridiplantae; phylum Streptophyta; class Pinopsida; order Pinales; family Pinaceae; genus Picea; species Picea glauca. Next base: position 4,690 of record JZKD02S0100136.1, read on the forward strand.
ATAATGTATTTCATCCATCGCAAATACTCCTATGACCTCACATATTAGGGGGCATATGTTATAGAAAGATTTGTCTCACCCTATGCAATCTTGCATAGAAGGCACTTTTCCATTTCCCTATGCAATCTTTTCATCTCTTTTTGTAATACCCAGAGACAAATATACATGTTTTCCACATATACGCACCTTTCCTACTATACATCATGCATATATGCAGGTTGCACCACTACAACCCGCGTACATCGGGATTTGTGCCCAGAAATGAAAAATGGTGTCGGATTTCTATGTCATGATAAAAGATCAATGATCCTTGGCCTTTTGTATACTGGAAACATTCTGAATCAGAGCTTCAGTGCCATTTGAAGGCTATAAATGGCCCAATTCCGAGCTATGGAAAAGAGGAGAAATAATTCAACTTTGAGAGCAAAGTTACTCTGGAGGAATTATTCACTTCACATTGAGTTTGCATCCCTTTTTCCTTTAAGTATGAACACAATGTTGAACCCCCAAGCTCCCCCCTTATTGATTGAGAACTTCATTGTCTCTCTTATATGAGTTTGCCTTTGGTGGAGGATTGAAGTGGTGGAGGCCCAGCTGGAAGTAACATAGTTTCTCAGTTATAAACCGTGCTGACATGAAAGTCTGTAACTTTTTCACTTCTGTTGATCATATATTAATATAAATACTCTTTTCCCGTCCAATTAATATCTTGAAAATATTTGAATTATTATTCCATGGGTGTATTTGTTATGTATATTAATGGATTATGCTATTGAATGTGCTAACATCACATATTATCACCATATACTTTCTTTTCTTGGTTGTTGAGGACTAGTTGCAGGTATATTGATTTGGGTCAAGTGCTTAATGGTGGACTTCATCGAGCATCTGGACGAGGTAGGGCTTTTATCTTGTCTTGCTAGCATATTTGTTTATATAACATACTTTAGAATAGAGTTGATTTCTCAAGTCATTTCCGTCTATTGTGGTTTACCCCTAGCCATAGAGATATTTTCCTTGTAACAACCTCAAAGTGTGATTTGGTCTTTATCCCCTCAATACTTCCAGTTTCTCTAGCTTGCCAATAGGATAGATTATGTGTTGGATGGAAAGATTTATTTGGATAGGGGACCACACCAAGGTATTTTTACCCATAAACTCCCAAGATTTATTTGGAAATATGTTCACGTCAGATCCCAGGTCCAACATGACCCTATCCATTTCATAGCTTCCTAGCTTAGCTGTCATCTTGAATTCTCTTCCCGTGCACTTCTGTCTTCTCACCTAGTGCACATATCATTATGGTAGCAGGGCAGAAATAACCATTGTGGCCTCCACTCCCCCCATACATCTTGTTAACATGTGGGTCAATTTATTTGCAACTTTAGGATCACTTAACATCATAAATAAATAGTGGAACAAGTCACTTACTTGGTTTTATGATTTAGCCTCATGGTAAGTGTTGTGCTAGGTTTCCTCTCGTTTCATGCATCATAGCTCATCACACACATTTTCCTCTTCCATTTATTTCTATGCTACTCGTTGTACTTTCTCATGCACACAAACATCTTCCCACTCCCTTTGCACTATGTGATGCAATTATTCACACATGTAGGCTCCTTCCAAGGCCCGCTATGCTATGTGATGCAATTATTCACGTGCATTAGCTTCATCGAGCACTCTCCGTGCATCACATATGTATTGATTTTGTTTCGCTGCATCAAACTTCGGAGGGGGTTTCACTTCTTTTTGGATATTTCCTTCTACAATCTTACCTAATATTTCTCTTTGTTCCAGGTCAATTCTGGTATGAATGACCCCTCAAGTTACGACCCTTACATTCGCTTTTTCTTTTGGATTTTGACCTTCGTGCGACTCTGCATTCACCATATTGTAGTGTCCCTTCTTCTCTTTCCATTTTTCCATAAATTTAGGGAAATCCTCTGTGACGTGATCTACATTGTGGCGATACCCATAAAATGCACGTAGCTTGGTATAGAATTGTGGTAAGTGGCCTACTTTTCCACGGTTAAATCATGTAGATGGTCTTCCTCCACCACCATCGTATCCTCTTCCTCTTCCTCATCCACATACACCTCTCTAGCCTCCTTGGTATCCTCCTCTATCAAATCCTCCACAATATCCACCCTTCTATTCTTCATGGACCCAAAAAGCATCTTCAGTGTGCTCCTACATCAACTATAACGAAAGCAAGTTGTTCACATCATAGCCCATGGATTTTAAAAACTCACAAAATGGAGTGTACATGGTCTTTTGATACTTTTGTAGTGTGAGGAAATGAGGAGGTATAAGACCCCATTGTCGATAGATATCACACCACTTTGTTTGTGGTCTTGTTGGAAATGGATTCAACACACCCATTGTTGTGTAATTCCCCAACATAGGATGCTCATTCTCGTGGTGACCTTTGACATGACATGTAGTACACCACACATTATTGGGCACTACCTTAGCCTTAACTATAGCTTGTGGTTGCATGGAGAGGTTCGAGAGCTAATATTGTACATGTGTCATCTTTAATGACGTTTCTCCACTTCCTGGCATAGCTTCTAAGCGCATTGTAATTTTCACAACCTCCACTTGGGTTGTCACTTTCTGGTAGGTGAGCGGGACATGAATATGGGGTAGGAGTCCTTCCATAAACCATTCTCTATGTTGGATGTCTTAGATCTGAAATGTCGATCTGTCAGAAAAAGTTTTGAACCATTGTTCATAGTCCCAGACGGTTTCGCTAGCTTGTTGCTTGATCTCTTTGATATCAATGATGCACTATGGTTCTGACTTTGGTTTCTAAAATTCCTTAAGTAGATCTCTCTTTATCTCCCTCAGGGACCTTGCTTGTTCTATATCGACACAATATCCTTGTACTTCATGTACCACGTTAGACATTTGTTTATGAAGATGGTCTCCAGTTGTGAAATCTTAGATTTCTCGTCCATGACTCTCTTCAAAGACCATACAATTTCACACATAAACCAATGTTGTTCTATATCATCTCTTCCCATCCCATGAAATGCGAGAAGCATTAGAGTTGAGTCTTGGTTTTCCATACTCTATTTAGACCCGTGTGTCCATGAATGAATACTAGTTATTTTTTATACTAATGTTCTTCCTTGTGACATGTCATTGGCCTCGATGTCTCCTTTACTCATATATTCTCCTTCCCTTTCTTCTAGTCTATTTTCTTCTATTTCTCTTACCTCTACACTTTCTTCGATTCTTTCTTCTTGATGACAAATACGCAAGGGAGGTGGTTTAAAGAGGGAGTTCCTCCATACTCATTCATACTCTTTGGTGAGGGATCCAAAAGAGTTCACTATCTTTAGCTATGCATGTATTCCCATAAGAGCCAAGGTCTTTTCTCCTTGGAGGAATACATCAGTATCTTTTGTTGCATTGGCGCTACTATTCGACACTCCATCTTCCATTGACGTGACTATGTCTCTTATTAGACAAGGGGGTTTGAATTCAAGTTATTCGATTCTACTCCCACTAATGTTATCCTCTCTTGATACATCAACCTTAGGGATATGTCTCTTTAATGACCTTTCTCCATCCGCACTTCTCTATGGGACAAATTTTTCTCCCGCACATCCTTCTGGTGTCATTTCTTTTCTCTTCATCTTGGATATTACCACTCGTTCGTCGCCCCTTGATTTATTTTCCTTGCTTCTCTGCTCGTCTTTCCTCCTTAGCTCAGTTCTTCTTGCATATCTCTTGAATCTCTTTCTTCTTTTCTCTTCTAGATCCATTCTCTTCTCACCTCACCTCATCTTATTCTGGATCCCTTTTGCTAAATCCACTTTATTGAAAATTTTCCCTCTTCTTTCCAACACCCCCACCCCCCCCCCATGTGGGGGGGTTTACATAGTCATTCTATCGAGTTCCATGTGCATTATTCACTTCTCCACGAACAACATATTTATCCACGGAGGAATTTCTTTCGATAGTCTCCTTCTAAGGATGGAAGCAAAATTTCTTTTAGTAACATTGAAGGACTAGTTGCACTCAATAGAAAAATCAACAATATACCCGTATTTCACATGCTCAAACTAGAAATAAATAGCTCTTGACCAGTTATTATCCACATATGTCAGCCTATTGACCATATTTTGGTCCTAAACTAGTGATTCTTGGGCTTTCCATGTAGAGTTAATCTATGTTTTCTTCTTTATCCACTCATGCAATAAACAAGGAAACTTAGCAAAGAAAATTCCATGTAAATCTGTATAGATATACCTTTGTTTTGAATGCTCAAATCCTTTAGGTCCCGAAAATGGAACGATTTATTGGCCCCATTGGGGGGTTTTAGACCCAGGGTTTGATAGGCTTTACCAAAAACAAATCATAGATGTTGGCATATTCAATGTTCAAGGACTGAAAAAGGTTTCACCCAAGATGGCATGAGAATCACAGAGACTATTGGTCTTATGGAGGGTGTGGAGGAATAAAACACACAGGAAACCTTCGTGAACTAATCATCTAGTCATTTGTAACTGTCACAAGCTTACTGCGTAGAATAAAATAAAACAAACATACATTCTGACCATAACTTATAAGAGGTAGAGATAATCATGCTTCATATTTTATTCATTAAGCTCAAAGGCATTCAAATACATGTCCATAAATAGAGGCCAAAGCCTACTCAAGATGCATTAGCAGTAAAAAACAAGATGAGCCATGTCCTTAGATATACTTTCTCTCTCATATTCACACACACAATATCTCTGAACATAGCCATAACTGATATAGAACATAATTGGAGCTCTAACTCTTCTACAACTTACACACTCTCATACTAGATTACTCTAGTGAGAAAAAACCAAACCCTTACATATTTGCATGCACCCCCTTATATTTTCCATGGAGTGTGGCAATCATAACAAAATTTCCATCTCATCCACAACCTCGACCAAGAACAATCGGGTAGTTACAAAAATAGTTACAATGATTCCCGATGATCTTTTTAGATCTGACTTGCATGCAGTCTCTTTAAGTCCTTTTGTGCAATACAAAATGGGTCGATACATGTAGTAAATCCTTTGTGGGTGTAAACACTAAATCTTGTTGTTGCACAATGCATATTCTTGAGTTCACACACAGTGATGACTTGTCGTGCACATCTAGTCTTCAAACCATTAGGTGCCAACAAATAGTCGTTGAGGAAAAACACAAAAAAGTTTTAAAATTTCTAAATGAGAGGGATAAATGGAAATAACTAATAAATATGGAACAAAGTGAGATGAAATAAAGATGAAGAAGAAAGGAAATGGAGGTTTGAGAGGGAGAATACCCTTATAGGTGGAGATTAGAAGCTAGAAAAAGATATAGGAGAGGAAGCGATTTGAGGAGAAATTAAAGAAGATAGGATGAAGAAATAAGGAAACAGGAGAGGGTAGGGTAACAAATAAGATAGAGAGAATAGGTTTATTGAATAAGACGATGGATAGTGGGTTTCCATGATAGGATGAGTTTATAGCCATCTTCTTGAGTAAAATTGTTGGGGTATCTTTCGATTTCAAGATATTTTGAATGATACACGCGTAATAAAGTGTTGATGCAAGGAAATTTTCTTGGTCAAAAAAAAAATGTTTAGAGTCGTTGACTTAGATATGCACTTGTGGAATGTATTAGGTATATGCTCTTTAAGGTGGATTTTGATTGAATGACCTCTTTGGCCAATGTAGGATTTGTTGCAAGAGTAGGAAATTTGATGAACTCATTAACTTAGCATAAGATTAGATTTATCCTTAACATTTCTAAAAAAATGTTTGAGAATTTTATGGGTTTAAAAAGAGTTTTAATATTAATTTTAGCTACAATCTCATAAACTCACTATTATAATTAATTATGAAAATCTACACTCTTTATATATATGTGATTAATTTTATTTTATATAAACTCACTATTATAATTAATTATGAAAATCTACACTCTTTATATATATGTGATTGATTTTATTTTATTTTAATAAATCACTTTATCACATTTCTATTATTATTCTTATTTCAATGAAACTTACTTTCTATTTATTTATTTTATAAAGTATTATATTACATTTCTAATTATTAAACTTACTCTTTTTTTTTATATATAAAATATTACATTTACATTTATTATTTTAATAATATATATATAAAAAAAAATTTATTGATTATTATAAAAATAAAAATATTAAATTATAGTAAAAATATCTAATTTAACAATTTTTGTGTAGAAGGTAACAAAATTGATTAAAGTGAGGAAAATTTTCATTATTAAATGAAAATCAATGTTCCTGAAATAAAGCATTTAAGAGATGGTAAAGTTTTACTTTTACCTTTGTTTGAGCTCCTAGCCAATCATATTTAATTTTAGATCTTACTTTTTTATAAAAAGATAATTTTAAGGATGATAGAATTTAAAAAAAAAACAATATCATTTGTGATAATATATAAGGTTATTTTGAATAAAAAACCTTAATCCCATCCACAAAATTAGATATTGGATTTATTCTTTTACTTTGCTTTAATATTACTTTAATACATATCTATTTAATATAAAAATTTGAGATTTAAATCTTCTGTTTATTTTAAATAAAAACAAAAGGGTTGTATAGTTGTTTTACTAAATGACTTTTTTTGAGGTGATATAAATTTATAAGAATTATTGTTTTTTGTTGTTCAAAATCTATTTCCGAATATAGAAATGGATTCAGAATGCTGAATAAACTGGGATTATACAGAATAATCACTAAATTTACTAATCTAACAATTTCTCACCAAATTTCAGAAAAAATTACCATTTCATATCTTTATGGACAATCCATAAAATATCGTTATGGACAGTTGATAAAGTAATTCTGAGCTAAAGTAAATTTGGGAGTTAAAGTAAATTCGGTGGAACCAACAAAACCTTTACCAAATATTCAGGAAATAAATTTCAGTGAATGGAAAAACAAACACTACCTACTATTTACAGTGATGGAAAAACAAACACTCTGCCTACTATTCACAGTGATGGAAAAACAACAACTCTGCCAACTATTCATGAAGCAATTGAGAACCAAAATAAATATTTTTGACACAGCATGAAGTTACACGATGTACATCCTCAAACCGATGTAAATTGCAAATTTGCACCGGATGCGAATGACTCAAGTGCCTCATACTCGCTGTAGCAACCCAAAAAATTCCTGTAGAGCGAGGAGGAGAAGGATCTTCTTATATATACTATCCATTTTAACTTGAATTTGCGTTCAAGTGATCTGGTGAAGCTCTTTTTTTTTCCATGGACCTTATATTCAGCAGCTCGTAGCCGCACCACATCGGGTGAATTTGATTTAATTGCTGCAAGTTCATTTGTTCTGAATATATATTTTCAGAAAAGAAATATATCCAATCCCTCGAACTCTTCTTATTTTCAAAGGCAGCTACTAAAAAATAATCTAATCTTCTGGTTCAATAGATGCCGGAGCAATGTTAACAATGACAGAACTTTCCGGCCAGACTAGCCCTAGCGATGGAGTTCAGCTAAGGCAATGAATGCCAATTATTTGAACAGTTCCACTCAATTGGCCAATTATTTGAACAGTTCTACAACTTTGATGATCTATATTAAATACAGAAAAGCTAGATATATATGGTTCCACAATTCATGGGTATTCAGATCCACAACAGATTTTTACAAAAGAGCAAACGATCATATGGAATAACATGATTATACTAAACGAGAATTCTTTATGTGCCTGCGGGGTTTCGAGCCCACCAAATGCCAAGCGAAAGACTGCTAACCTCAAAATAAATTCCAGTGGTCTATGCGCTAGAGGATCTAATAACTTGCAGGCTTTGCATATGGTTTAGTGCTTTCCTAGGGTTTAGGGCACCTGCAGATTCCCCAGGCTTCACGGCAGAAAAAGACAAACCCTGAACCTGATAATCCTCATCTTGCCGAAGGCCGTGGTCGAAATTGAGCTCGTAACTCGGAGGATCGTACTGGAATCTTGAGGGCCTTGAACCGTAAATTGTTTTACCTTCTGTCTTGAACTTGCGAACGAAGTATTTCAATTTGGGCCCATGACAGCAAATTCCGGCATCGTCCACTACGGATTCCGACCATTCTCCAGCCCGTTTGACTCTGTTCCAGCCCTTGCGCCACCAATTCTGATCATCCCCGTCCACTGAATCTGCGTCGGGGTTCGATCCCGTGAGCTTCTGAAAGCACGAGATGCGAAGTAGGGAGCGTTCGACGTCCGAGGCGTAGAAGCAGCAGAAGGAGATGAGGAGCCCTGCGATTGTGGAGTTGCGAGGGCGGATGTGGGCTTCGTCCATCTGTGCTGCGAGATTCAAACAATGGATACGATGAGAGATTCAAGCGTTGGGAAGTTGGAGTTATGTAGAAAATGAAGGAGGGTATCGTTAATGGAGGGGCGTTCAACAGCGTGTATGACGTGGACTTTTCTAGCTGGTAGACTTTAGACTGATTATTGACGTCGTACCTTAAATTGACGTCCTACTTTAATTCGACGTTTAGCTACGTTCCAAAATTCATTTTCACTCCACGTACTTGTACTTTTATGGCGTAGCAAATCGGTAATTATATTTTTATAATATATTATTATATTAAAAATAATAATATTTTCTTTTATTTAAAAATATGTTTTAACTTTTAAGTTAACTTCGAAACGATAAAAAGTAAAAGAACAAAATTACAATGGGAAAGAAAAATAAGCATAAATAAGTAATAAAAAAGTAGGTATTAATGAAAAATGTTAAAGTGAAAAAACAAATATTAAATAATATAGAGATGAAAAAGTAATTAGAATAATAAAATGAGTTTAGATTCATCTTAGCTCTATATTTATTAAATGAATTTAATTCTATATTTATTAAATTTTAAGAGAAATTGTCAATTGAGTATAGCTTGGATGGTTGTGAAGAATAATTATTATTATCCTCCTCGAGGTTTAATTCTCATTATGACATGAATAAAGCTCATAATGAGTATCTTGTAATGGCTAAACTAAAACCAAGATATTAAATTATAATTTTAAATATATTGTATTATTATTAAGCCTAAAGGCATATACCTATTGGAGATGGGCACAATTAATCACCTTTTAATCAAAAATTCTAATTTGATGGCTAATAATTGAAAATGCTAAAATATTCTTAGTCGTCCTACCAAAAGAATGAATGTGATTTACTCTTCATAACTTGTATTTTTGAATGCATCAGTTAACCTATTTACTTTTTAACATTTACCTAATCATATTTACCAGCCACTTTACGACTGTGCTAATTACCAAAATATTGAACATAACATTTCATATCAGGACACTTGCCAATTATTATTATTATTATATAATAATAAATTATTTCTTTATAATATAAAAATAATAAATTATTTTCATATTTTAATATATACCTCTTTTTATTATTTATACTTGTTTTTCTTTCCCATTATAATTTTGTTCTTTTACTTTTTATTATTTTGAAGATAAGAAAAATATTCACTTAAAACATAATATAGTTCTATTATTTTTATTATTCATTTATGATGATGACGGTTATGTCATAATAATCAAACCAACTTTGATTCATCATATTTAAAATTAAATATATTATTTATTTACATATTTTAATATATTGGTATTTGAAAATTTATATAAAATATTATTTTATAAATAATATTTTAATTTTAATGGAAAATAAAAATAAGTGTAAATAAATAATATATTTAATTTTAAATACAAATCAAAGTTGGTTTGATTAATATGACATAGTCGTTATCATCATAAATGAATAATAATACTAATACAAATAAAATAAAATAACAAAACTATGTTTGAAGTGAATATTTTTCTTATCCTCAAATAATAAAAATTATAATGGGAAAATAAGTATAAATAATAAAAGGAGGTATATATTAAAATATGTAAATAAATAATATATTTAATTTTAAATATGATGAATCAAAGTTGGTTTGATTATTATGACATAGCCGTTATCATCATAAATGAATAATAATACTAATAAAAATTTAAGTGAATATTTTTCTTATCCTCATAATAATAAAAGTAAAAAGAACAAAATTATAATGGGAAAGAAAAATAAGTATAAATAATAAAAATAGTTTTAAATGAAAAAAATCTTAACGTAAAATATTAAATACAATAACGTAAAATATTAAATACCATAAAGGTGAAGAAGGAATTAATATAATTTTTTATCCTCAAAACAATAAAAAGTAAAAGAACAAAATTACAATGGGAAAGAAAAATAAGTATAAATATTAATGAAAAATCTTAACACAAAAATATTAAATAATATAAAGGTGAAGAAGGAATTAGTATAAAAAAATTATATGCATAATAAATATTTAAAAAAAATTGATTGAATGCGAGGATATTTAAAAAAAAATTAAAACAAACATAGCAAGTTATAACTTTAAAGCTATCTTCCCTATGGTTAGATGAGAGAGAAATCTCTTGCAATCAATTCCTCCTTTGTTGGTCGAGCTTGCTTGGGCATCCTCATCCTCTCTTTGAATCGGTTAGATGAGAGAGAAATCCCTTGCCCGATATTATTATTATAAGTTGGTAAAGAAGAAATTAGTAGGAGAAACTTCGAGAGACAGGATGTGAGAGATCACGAAGATGTTTTAGTTCAGTTAGGGTTAAATTGGTTATGCATGATCAATGTAGAGTAGCTACTTATAGCTAGCGGATGATCGTTTTGGTTAGGTAAAGCCAGGTCAGAGTTTTTGGTTGTACGAGAGCTGGGTAGGTGGCTAGGGCTAACTCTAGGATTTAAAAGTTATGGTTGACTAGTTTTTCCTAAGAGGGATGGAGACTGTAGCTGTGACTTTAACTGATGACCTCACGGATGAACAATGGTGGAGCCAAAGGGAACTGCATAAATCAGATGAAGCATACACAAAAGAACTGAGGAGGTATCGTCTCTCATTAATTCCATTCAATGTGAAAGTCGGGAAAGTGGATTCCGGGTTGGAGATCCATCCACAATAATGGACAGATGGTGAGCACATGTCCGATCTACTGGCGTATCCTTCAACTTGGGAAGTAGGAAGGTTTGGGGATGGGTGTGCATTAAAGTCTCAACTCCCCCCATTTTCGGCGTCGAAGTGTTTGGTAGGTGAGGACACATACAAGAAGACTGTGGAGAAAACAAGTTTAGTTCGGGCTACAGTGAGGGGAGGAAAGGCGGTAGAGGTAGAGGCAGGACCAGTGGGTCCTTCTACTGATAGGCTTTGCACACACAATTATGGAAAGGGTGCAGTGGTAAATGGGAGGGTTAACCCAAGCCAAAAGGAAGCGGTAGGAGGGTTGCAAGAAGGTGATCAGGTGGTGTGGAAGGAACAGTTAAAATTCAAGAAGGCTCTCTGCAAAGGGGCTCTATTTTTTAAGGGGTAGCCTAGTCTGAAAACTAGACAAAAACTGTGGAAGGTTAAAGCAAAAAAGTCGTCGATTACCCTCGGTTGAGATATAGGTATGCAGAAGGTGGGTGTTTTCTCTGAGAAAGGGTTGGTTGGGAGATTTGGTTACCGAGCTATGGTAGCCAGGGATATCTAGGGGTGGGTAACCGAAACCTGGGGACCTGTTTTGGGAATTATTCTGAAGGTTTACATCTTATCGAAAGGATGGTACTGTTTCCTATTCAACATGATTTTAGATGCAGAGAAAATTTGAAGTGCGGGTTGGGTGGTGAAACAAGGTAGCCTAATGCTGAAGAAATGGCACCTTGGTTTTAATCTGGAAAAATAATAGTTTTCTTTAGGCATCTATGGGTCCTGATGCCTAGATGCCCATTGGTCTTTTGGAGTCTTGAAGCTTTCACAGAGATAGGTGATGCAATAGGTAAGTTTCTTTACACAGATCCACAACATTTGGTTGGTTAAGATAAGTGGGTGGGGAAAATGTTGGTTGAAGTTGATATCTTTGGAGGCCTTCCGGAAGAAATAGAAATTGGTTGGTGTGGCGATGTGTTCCAGTAGAAGCTAGACTTCTTAGGGGTTCCTTTCAGGTGCAAAAATTGCTGGGAAACTGGACATCTGCAGGTGCATTGCAAAAACTTTAGGAGACAAAAGCTTTCTTCCTGGATCGAGGAGCTTGGCGATCTGGCTCTAGATTTGTTTCTGGATATCTTGGATTCAATTTTTGTAAAAGGCGCAGACTCACTGCCATTATCTAGAGTGAATAGTTTTTTGGGGGCTGGTAAGTCACACGTGTCCATATCTGATTTTTTTTCTACATCGTCTGTTATTAATACATGCTGGAAAAAAGATTTAGAGTTTTGTTTAGATCCAAACGAAACTCCTGCGCTTGGTTTGTTGGGGGAAGGGGGTGTAACTGACTGTAAAAACTTGACAAAGAACCCGCTTGGGGAGGCCACTGCATCTGAGTCTTTAGATGGAACTGTGGGCTTCGGGAAGAAGGGGGTAGTGGTTGTAGCAGAGTACTCCTCAGGAGGGTTACCTCAAAGCAGAATGAATCTTATGTTCAGTCGTGAGTCCTGGAGCAGAGAGGGGATTCTTTCAAGGAGGGGGAGATTTGCGTTTGTTAGGGTGAACAATGGAGGGAGTGTCTGGAAAATCCTGTGACTTTTGACGGTTCAGTGGAAGCTAGGCTGACCCCTTGGAAGGGTGATATTGATGCTAGTTTAGACGCCCTGTAGTCTAAGGAGCTCTTTGGTTTATCTCCTAGTGTGGGTGGGGTGACACAGGCTCGAGATACTAGCGGATTTGCCTTGGAGCTGGAGGCTGTGGGAGAGTTTCTTCCTCTAGTCAGTACCTCTGTGCAAGAGGATAATTTCTTCCGTTTGGCGCTAGATGAGTCGATTTCTATTCTTCCTAGAGTCAATACCTGCGCGCAAGAGGAGAAATCCTTTCCTTTGGCGCTTGATGAGTCAATTGTTGTTTTAATTCCTTCCTATCGAGATGTTGTGTCACGCACTCCCTTGCTGATCTATGAGGGGAGGGACCCATTGAATTGGTAACAGAAAAAAAAGGAATTGGCGTCTACCGAAAAGAATGTCACTCTCTGTGTTGAGGAGGGTGTTTCTTCTACTTTAAAAGGAGCGGTTCAGGGAGGTTTGGAGAAAGATTTCTCCCCTCTAAAAATGAGAAGTGCGAGGAGATTAAGTATTGAGAAGGAAAACTGTAACTGTTCCAATTCTTTGATCACTGTTGGTCCTAGGGCACTTAGAGCAGAAAAATCCCTCGCCCGGGTTAGGAACTGATTGTGGATTCCATTAATATTAGAGGGGTGTGGGGAACCACAAAGTTCGTAGCCTTAAAGAGGTTCCTTGAGGTTACTAAACCTACTGTACTTTTTATCCAAGAAACTATGGTTTGTGCTTCAAAAGATAGGGATTTTTTAATGAAGCTTCTACCAAACTGGTTTTTTAGTGGAGTGGACTCTACGAGTCTTTCAGGGAGGCTGTTGTCAGCTTGGGACCCAAAAAAGGATGATTTTTGTGCCTATCTGACCCCCACAGGGATTTTACTGGAAGGTTTTGTGTTAGATTTAAACAAAAGTTTGAAACTGATAAACTGTTATGGCCCATATGCAAATCGAGAAGTTTTTTGGGAAAATATTAAAAGAGACGGGTTCCTCAAAGAAAAAAATGTGATATTGGGGGGTGATCTTAACTTTACCATCTCTAGCAAAGAAATGTGGGGAACACATTCTAGAGATGATCTGTTGCATCCTTTTTTTAGACAGTTGTTGCTAGGTGAGGGGTTTGTGAATGTTGAACCGTTCAAGCTGATTCCAACCTGGAGGAATGGAAGAGGAGAAATGGACTACATTGAAAAAAGATTAGATCGATTTTTGATATCTGAGGAGCTACTGATGTCAGGATTCAGATATAGATCTTGGGTCTGCAATACAAAGATTTCGGATCACATGTGATCTTACATATGGAAAATGATATAAGAAAGGTAAGTTATCCTTTTAAATTCAACTCGGTGTGGCTCGAGGATCCAAATTTTGTAGAACTTATCAGAACAAATTGGAATGGCTTATTAGGAAATGAGATCCTAATTCCAATGGATTCTTTAGCAAAAAATCTCAAGAAACTTAAGTCTTTAGTGGCTAATTGGGAAATAAAGAAGAAACAAGATATTAAGAAAGAGTTGGTAAAGATAGAAATGGAGTTGGAAAGCCTGTATACTAATTATTTGGGGGGATTTGAGAAGGAGGTTGCTAAAGTGCAGATCCTCGAGAAGGAAAGCAGAAAACTGACCATTCTGAAACAAGAGGAAGAGACATGGAGACAAAAAAGAAGAATAAATTGGTTGGCTCTAGGAGATAAAAATACAAAGTTTTTCCATGCTTATGCAAGCCCTAGAAAGATGAAAAACACCATTTGGGTCATTACCAAGGAGGATGGTATTGTGGTCACTTGCAGTCATGAAATTGAAGAGGAAGTTGTAGGTTTTTTTTCAAAATATTTTAAAGGCAGAGGATAACCTTTCTATTTCCAATCAGCGAGTTGTCTTGAGGCATTACCCTATAATGTTCAAAGAGGAAGAAGGGAAAAAAGTAGCAGATCATGTTACTCTAGCATAAATTATGGCTACGCTAAAAGGATTCAAGTCCTAAAAAATTTATGGGCTGGATGGTTGGATTGTGGAATTTTTCCTCGCATTTTTCGACCTATTGGGAATTGAAATTTTGGAGATGGTTGAAGAAATCAGAAGGAAAGGAAGGGTTAATGGAACTTTAAATGCTACCTTTCTTGCTCTTATTCCTAAGAGCAATAAACCATATTCGTTTGGAGGCTTTAAACCTATAGATTTATATAATCTGGTTTATAAGATCATTTCAATGATAATAGCCACTAGATTAAAAACTTGCTTGTCCTTTGGAATTTCAAAGGAACAATTTGGGTTTCTTGAAGGTAGACAAATAATATATGCTATAGGTGTAGTACAGGAAGCCTTACATAGTGTAAAGGTAAAAAATATCAAATCTATGGTCTTAAAATTGGACTTGATTAAGGCCTACAATATAGTGGACTAGGGTTTCCTTAGGCTTGTACTGTTACAAGTGGGATTATGTCTAGCAACTGACTGGATCTTAGGTTGTGTGTCTTCAACAATTTTTTTTTTCCTGATCAATGGAAAGCCTTCTAGTTTCTTCAAGAGCTCTAGGGGATTAAGGCAAGGGTGCCCTTTATGTTAGAAAAATAGGACCGTGGAGCAATAAAATAAAACAAATGTGGAAACAAAACACAGAAGATACATAATACAATAGAGACACAGATTTACATGGTTCACCCAGTGTGGGCTACGTCCACCATAGAAATTGCCAGGTCCTTCCTTTATTATTATCCAACAAAATGAAGGGATACAACCTACAACAAACGCATTGTAACTTCATCTTCATTCTCTCACAGTCTCATATCTCAGAATACAATATTCACTCACACATTTAGCTGCAATACATTTCCCTCATAAAAGAGGGTTTCCTTCTAGGGAAAAAAACCCTATCATGATTTCTACCATTAGATCTGCGACCTTATAATGAACGGTCTAGATTTACAATGAAATTACAATATACATTTACAAGGAAATTTTTCCTTCGGGGTCCTTCTTTCCCCCGGACCCCCCAGCCGAGGGGATAGCCCCCTTGAACCCTGCAGAGGGGGTAACCCCCCTTTGCACTCCCCCACGTGGAAGAGTGTACATAATTATAGGGTGTAAAGTCTTCATGGGGTATAAACACGGCTGAAAGAAAGAGACCTCTGAATCAGGAAGATAATCAGGCTCCACAACCAACACTTTATCCTTGTTACTTTTTTTTCTTATTGTTGAAGGCTTAAGTAGAGTCATATAGAGTCAAGTAAGGGAGAAGAATTTAGAAGGTGTTATTGTGGAAAGAGGGATACGAATCACACATCTTATGTTTGTGGATGACATTATTCTTTTTGGAAATGGTAACTTAGCTGAATGGAAATTCTATCATCAATTCCTGAACTTATTTTTCAAGCGACATGGATGGCACTTAGATCACAAAAGTCTATGTTACTTGAAGTTGGCTGGAACGTGGAGGAAATTACTTTGTTGAAGGAGTTTATTCCATATGAAATAAAATCAGTCGATGTTGGTTTCAAGTATCTAGGATGTTATTTAAAACCAAATTGCTATACTAATGCTGACTGGATATGGCTAGAAAAGAAAGTAGAAAAAACAATAGCAAATTGGAGCCACGGATGGTTGTTTTTAGGGGGTAGGTACACACTTATAAAAGTTATTCTTTAAAGCATCCTTGTGTATTGGATATTTGTGTAAAAGATCCCAAAGGGTACCTTAAACAATATCAGAAGGAGGGTGTTTAGATTTTTGTGGATTGGAAAAAAATTAAAAGAAGGGATTCACCTGCTAAGCTGGAAAAAGATAGCAAAACTAAAAAAGGATGGAGGTTGGGGAATAAAAAATATATATACTTTTGGAAAAGCCCCATCTGCAAAAAGTCTTTGGAGAAGTCTCATGGTTCCGGGTCTTTGGCATGAGCTGATTCTGAAAAAATACTTAAAAAGGAAATTTGTTACAGAATGGCGCAAAGAAAGTAAGAAAAACTGGAATGGAATTTCAAATATATGGAGAGCCCTTACTTCTTCATTATCTATTTTAACAGGTTGGCTAGTATGGAAACCTAGAAATGGAAGAAGCATTAGGATTGGAGCATATCCTATGATTGGGTCACAACACTACTATAAGTTATAAGGGAATCTAATCACAACTCTAAAAGAAAAAGGCATAGTTTTTCTTGCAAATCTTGAGTCGGTAGATTTGTATAACTCAAACATTACAAGATGGAAAAAGGTTGAGTTTTTGGGGCTGGTTGGAGATCAAAAAGAAAAATGGGATAATTATCATAAGGGTCTTTTAGGGTTGGTATTTGTTTTAAACAATGAAAACGATATGTTATTATGGTCTTGGGATACAATAAAAGGCCAAGTGAATGCTAAACAAGCATATGAAGTTCAGATGCTAGGAAAGAAGACCGAAGAAACAAACTGCTAGTATAAGGAGCTCTGGACATGGTAGGTCCCTTTAAATTTTTTATTTTTTTTTGGTTAATGCTCGAACAAAGGATTCTCACTTGGGAGAATCTGGTAAAAAGAGGCTTCTTGGGGCCTAGTAGATGTGTATTTTGTGGGAAAGATGAGGAAATTGTATTACATCTGTTTGTGGAGTGTATCTTTACAAAATATATTTGGAATTTAGTTCTAAAGGACTTAAAGTTAAAAAATTACTAGGTAGGAGGACATATTGTTGAATGTCTAAAAATCTGGAATAGAAAGGAGGTTATTTGGAAAGAAATCCCTTGTTACATCTGTTGGGAGGTATGGAAACAAAGGAACTTGGTGATCTTTGAAGATTATCCTCCAAGTTTGGTCAGATTCTGCAGTAGGATTCTTCAGGCTCTAGGTGTTTTAAAGAGCCCTTTAGCTACTAAGAGTTGTAGGGTTGTTAGACCTCCCTTACTTGAAAATAATATGGCAGTGGGGGTTTTTGATGGGGCCTCTCAAGACAAGGGGTCAACATGTGGCACAGGATCTGTTTTAAAGTGCCCAGTCTTGGGTACTTATAGACTAAAGATGAATTGTGGGAGAGGAACAAATATGAAAGGGGAACTCCTAGCTTTATGGTGCATGCTACTTTTTTCTCTCTATAAAAATATTACAAGGCTACAACTGGCAGGTGATTCAAAAGTTGTAATTAATTGGTTTAACAATGTTAACTATCTTTAGGTGGTCTCTCTTCAGCCTTGGATGTAGAGAATTTGAATGCTGAGTGGGAGATTTCAAAAGGTAAAAGCTCAACATATATACAGGGAGTTCAACAAAGAAGCAAATCAACTATCTAAAGAGGCTCTAGTATTGGAAGAAAATGGTATTTATGTAGTAGGGAATACTGTTGGAGGCACATATGTCTTTGAAAGACTTCATCTCAGTTAATTTTATTACTGTATGGGGAATGCTTAGACTGTATTTTGCTAGAATGTATGTAGATACATTTGGGAAGAGAACATATATTTAAACAGATGAAAATTTTAGAAGTACAATTATATGATCAACTATAAAGTTTAGAGTCAATTTTGTAATCTAAAGGAGTTTTTTTATCAGTTTTGATAACAACAATTTTTTAAAAAGTATTGTAAAAGTTCAAAAAGCATTCTGAAGACAGTTCTGTTTGTAACAGATCTATTATATTTTACTAATATAAGTTTTTTTTTCTACTAAAAAAGAAGAAGGAATTAGTATAAAAACATTATATGGATAACAAATATATAAAAAATGATTGAAAGTGAGGATATTTTAAAAAAACTAAAACAAACAGACATAGCAAGTTATAATTTTAAAATATTTGTAGGTTTTGTTTCATTATGAATAAAAAAAGTTTTAGGAATTTTTTTGTTTTTAAATTGTTTTTCAAATGATTATTAAATTTAAAATAAATATTTTTAAAATTAATGTTTTTTTTTTAATTATTTATATTTTTTTATTGGTTATAGGTGTGGGGATTCTATATGATTATGGAGGAAATAGATGAGCCTTCTATGCATGGGCTAGGAAGGTTAAGAAATCTAACCAAAACTTAGTTGAGGTATATTCACTTTGGATGGAGGTGAATATATCTTAAAAAAAAGAAAGAGCTAAGGAAGATTCTATATGATTATGGAGGCAAAACTTAGTTGAGGTATATTCATTTTGGATGGAGGTGAATATATCTTAAAAAAAAGAAAGAGCTAAGGAAGATTCTATATGATTATGGAGGAAATAGATGAGTTGTGCTAGGGAATTTAACGAACAACCTAATTGAGGCATATTCATTTTCAATGGAGGTGAATATAGCTAAAAAAGAAAGAGCTAAGAAAAATTATATTTCATTGAAATTAAATGATGATAATAAGAGCAATAATCAACCAAAAGATGGAAGCCAAGGAAAATGGTGTTTCGAATACTAGCGTAGAGTTGCTCAGAGTAAGTTTCTTAGTTACAATATAATTGTCTCTAATTATAAAATGTTTTGGACTATAGATGTATGCTCTTAGCTTATTCCCAACCCCTCTTTTATAATGAAATACATACTCCGTTTATATATATATATATATATATATATATATATAAATTAATACAAAAGTATCTTTAAATATTTATTGTAGTGGAAAGGAATTTTTTATAACTTANAAATTAATACAAAAGTATTTTTAAATATTTATTGTAGTGGAAAGGAATTTTTTATAACTTAGTATTAAAAATTTAATTATGGGTCATAAATAAAATATTTTAATTTTCACTTTAAATGAAATACATAGATAAGTTTATGAAATATAGAAAGTAATTGAAATTAAAAAAAATAAAATTATATTGATAAGTGTTTTCTATGAGGAATATGTGGAATTCCTTCATTGTTTAACATGAAGTTGATGTGACATTTCAAAACATATTAATTGAAAAATGATTTCAATGTCTACCATAAATAAAATATTTTAATGTCCACCTTACATA
Organism: Picea glauca; assembly: GCA_000966675.3. Classification (NCBI taxonomy): domain Eukaryota; kingdom Viridiplantae; phylum Streptophyta; class Pinopsida; order Pinales; family Pinaceae; genus Picea; species Picea glauca. The sequence continues at coordinate 24,234 of JZKD02S0100136.1, forward strand.
AAATAATGCAATAGGGAAATGTTCAAAGTGGAGTTGGCACACGACATTAAAAAAAACATTAATAACAAAAGGAATATTTCAATGTCACTCATATATATAGTAATTGAAAGTAAAAAAAACTATTGTGTTGATAGGTGCTTTTTACATGGGACTGTGAGAGAGATGTGTTATTTCTTCCGTGTTTAACATGGCATAGCATTTTAAAAAATATTAATACCAAAAAAATATTTCATTGTTGACCATAAAATATTTCAATGTTCACTTTAACTAAAATATTTCACTATCAACTTTATATGTGATGTGTGTGTGTGTGTGTTAAGAACCAATGTAGATCCATCTTAACTCTTGATCTATGATGTGCTAGGAGTGATCAAACCCTTTGATCCAAGTGGATATTGATGGCCACCTACCTTGTCCAATGACTCAACATCATGCTCCATCTTGGCAATCTTGTTATGAGTTTTTGGGATTTTTTGGGTACTAAACTTCCGGGGCCATTTTGAGGCCCTAAATGGCGTTTTCTGAGAAGGGACAAGGCCCTGGGTTTGGAAAACCCAGGACATGTTGTTTAGTTGTAGTCCTTAGTTAGATATTTCCAATTGTTGACACTTGAATCCATTAGGACTAAAATGACAACCACACAAGGATATAAATCCCCTTGCGTTTTTATAGAGGTGGTACTCCTTTGTTCGAGATTTTTCAGAATGTGGGACTTTTATAGAAGTTCGTCGAAGGAAAGTAAAAATATACATAAAAGAAAAACGAAAAATGTTTTTTTTTATTTTCTTTTTAAAGAAAGTTCTTGAGAGTGGACCAAGAATCACACACATTCATACATTTAAAGCAAATAAACAAAATTTCCTCACATCCATCATAGTAGGGATAAAGATTTATGATCACATAAAAAAGTAAAAGAAAATGATCTGCATGCATAAGATAACTTTGACAGAGTGATACATGGGTAGCTCAAATAAATATAATGATAGATCAACCTCAAATACTTTATATTCAGAAGAACTGGGTTACAAAGTACAACTGAGATTGTTCCCAAAATATCTCTCTGGAATTTCTAAAAATATATAGTTCAATACATATTCTCTGAAATATATTGTCTTACATATTCATGGAAGACATGTGCCCTCATTCCAAAAGATACCATGATCTTTGACATCTCCCAAGCCTTTGTAATTAATTCCATTCGTTTCTTAATGTTCTTCTCCACATAGCTCCTGACTGATGTGAGAAGGCTTGTCGATCCTTTCAATTTTTTTGCATGTGTGGTAGGCCCGATCATTTCTAAAGGACTAGCAAGTACTAGAAGAGGCATTAAAGATTCCTCCAATTCTTTGATTCTTTCCTTTAACCCGACATTCTCTACTTCAAGGCCTCCAATAGAATTATCTAGAGCATCTCTAGTTTCTCGGTGAATTTGGGAAATTTGGGAAGGTCGCATGCTCTATAGGTTGATCTCTGATCAAGATTTCCCCTTTATTTTCTTTACATCTCTTTTCTTAATAATTAAATTTTTGGACTCGCTGTCAAAAACAACAAAAGACTCTTCCTCATCGAAGGTCTCACTCTCAATTATTTCCATCAGAGGATTCTGGTGAGCCATGTTCTCTGGCTAATCAACATGGAGGAACACCTTTTCAATGTCAATCTCGAGTTCCATATCGTCACGGGAGAGGTTGTGAATGTTTCTTTTACCTCAAGGTCCCTCCTCTTCTTGCACAATGTTTTTTTCTTTTCTTCCTTAAGGGAAGCTTGTGGGAAATTTCATTTTTTCTAGAAGGAGAGTTGTTATCTCCTCCTTCACATGAAGAATTGTGGGTTACCTTCTTAATTTGGTGGGTCGTTGGAGCACTACTCCAATATGTTGTACTCTTGGGAGTGACAGTTGGGGATTGGACATTCTTCTCACCCGGACCTTTTCCTCTCTGTTTGTACGACTCATTGGTGTTGAGTATCATTTCCAGGTCACCAACTTCACGAGAGGGAGTGCCTGATACATTATCTTTGTCTTCATTCAGAATAGCATTAATAAAAGAATTGTTGAAACCAACTGCCAATAGATGTTCTACAAAAATTACGCTATTGTCGAACCCTTTTACTCTTTCAACATATTTTATATTCAAGCTATGGAAATGGCCTAGGAATTCATCAATCTTGTTCATATTTCTGATTATGAATTCCCCATCTTTCCAAGGAATATGTATGAATTGCTTTTTTATCTTTTCATGGAAAAATACACAACTAGTAGTTGTACTGCCTTTCTATTTCAATAACAAACATTTTTTCAGATATGTGACACAAAAGGAAGGAAGGATTTTCCTTGGAACCAAAAATCCTTATAACATTATAATTCTCCATTTGTTCTAGTGTCCCCTTCCTATCTAGGAACTTACTCTCCTGGTCAGACATCTGAGGAGTGTCCTTTCCAAACAACAAGCCCTTAAAAATGAGACAAAATCATTAAAAACTTCATAAAAATGATGGGAGGCCTTGTGCCTCCATAATTTTTTATACCAGAAGGTTACTGGGTCGAATTCACAGTTTACCTTCTTACACACATATAGTCTCGAGAACTGACAGCAATATGCTATCGCGAAAACCAAATAAGATGACATAAAGAATTTCTTCTCCTTCTTGTATTCAGACAATCGGGAAGAGATTTCAATGGAAATCAACTTTCCCCAATCAAATATGGCCTATTCTTTGACCGTAAAATATAGAATGTAAAGAATCATAGGGAGATGATGGTTGTAGTTTCTTTTCATGTTATCCTCATGAAAATCCAAGCAATTTCTCAGAAAGGATTTTTAAATGAGCTAAACTGTAATCTCATGATGTCCTTGGGAACGAATGTTGGGTTCTCCTGGAATTAAGGTAAGAGGTCTAATCCATTGTCATGTTTCTTTAAGAATTCTCTGCAATCTTCTCCCTTGAAGGTAAGAATTAGCTCGAGAGGTCTCAATATATTAAGGAATACCTGAGGCGACAAAGAGACAAGGGAATGGTCCCTCAATTGAATAGTCCGCTAGCTTGGAATATATCTCTCGGTGTGTAATGATCCCAAGCCATTATGCAAGGATCATCACTGTTTTGGTGTATTTTTTAAACTTTTTTCTGGTTGTGAGGTATTTCGTCAAACACTTTGCTGATCTACCTTTTAGATGTGTTTTTATGTGTGTATGAAACAAATAACAGAAAGAGATAACCATGGAACATACATCAACCATATGCAATAAGATAGACAATCCAAAACATCTCAATTCTTCTTTGTTCATAAAATAGAGAAACCTGCTACAATGAAGATGTTAATCTGGAATGCTCAACAAATGGACAAGAAGATAGACAATAGATAAGAGCTGCTACAAAATGCTCCCACTAATACAAAAGATGCCTCCAAAGGTTGAATGAGAAATGAAGATCAATACAAGCAGATCTGAATGCCAAACTCTCCAGTTGAAGAATGCCACGCTCCAATAGAAGGCTTAAACCCTCAATAACTCGGCCCTGCTACCAAAAGTGTCCAATCTCCCTAATAAATATTCCAACTGATAGATCAGGTGATGGTAAGAACAACCTAGGTGACCGAATCTCCAAGATCCCTCTCAATCTCTGTAGATCTAAAATTCCCCACTGAATGGTGCACCCCACTAGATGACTGAAACCCTAGATAATTCGGCCCTGCTGCCAAAAGTGTCCAATAACCCTAATAAATATGTCAACTGATAGATCGGGTGATGGTAATAACAACCCAGGTGATCGAATCTCCAAGATCCCTCTCAATCTCTATAGATCTGAAATCCCCCACTGAATGGTGTGCCCCACTGGATGACTGAAACCCTAGATAATTTGGCCTTGCTGAAGGAGGCCTCCAAATGCTCTGAAACTCTCCATAAATATAGATTGGGACAATGCAAGTCACTAGGTAAAGTCTCAGGTTCAGATCTGAAGTGTAACCCCTCCAAACGGACTAGATCTGGATCTCAAAAACGCCCTCCTCCTCTTCAATTCGCCCCACTGCTCAAGA
>JZKD02S0100136.1:33286-50171 GCA_000966675.3 Picea glauca
ATCGTCCTCTAGGGTTTGTTATGTCAAAACCCTCAAAACCCCCAATATTGGGCTCACTAGATAGAAGCCAGAAATCAAAATAAGATCATACATGAATGAATGAGAAGAGGCCCTTACCTTTCCTTTATACTTTCTGGATCACCTTGTCCCTCCAAAGTGACTTTCATTTTATTAATAATTAATTAACTAATTAGTTAAATCACTTTAATTAATTAATTAACCTTTTTACCTTTGAAAAACTCCTTATCTCTCCTTGTGGTTTCCCTGGCCACTGAAAGTCACTTCTAGCCATCCCATCATGTAGTATTGCTCCTCCCGATTCCAATGAGCTATTACACTGAGAGGTTCCTCCAAGTAATGTTCCCAAAATGACCTCTTAAGTGAATTCCATTGACTTATAGCTCAAAATAGTCAAAATCATGGAAATCGTCGGAATGCAACGAAACCAAAGCCAACCTGTGTAGAATGGATCATAATGATGGAATATGATCATCAATGCAAGATGGACCCCACAATGCCTATCAAATACCCCTGTACTCTCTCTAGCATCCATTTGGCTACTCTGGTCATCATAAATCTCTGCCCTGTGATGATGTCCCAAAGTGGGGACATTACACGGTGCACTAGGTGACCAAATCCTTATAGTTAAAGACTTATGGGACACAACCTAAGCACGCAATTCCAGACATCCATATTACTTCGTTCTGGGAAGAAGGGGATGAGTAGTAGGAATATGCTCTGGACCACTGAAAACTCTGTTCCTCACGCCCAAAAATATTCAATGTATATCCACATAATTGTTGTTGAGTTGCTGACATAAGTTGACGAGAATGTTCCTTTTCTCTAGATAATGTTTAAAAAGAATGCTTGAGAGGGATAATATAATCCTCCATAAATATTGGTTTAATGCGTTTTAATATGAGATCTCCTCGAGCCCTTCGCTTATTAATGACAATTCTTTTGCACCTGTATGATGATTTTTTAGCATTCAAAGCATAGTAAATGCACATTGTGAAGAGCGCGAGGGTGGCAGGGATGAACGAGAATGAAATATGATTTGAGCCTTTTGGGAACCCGGGAACCCGCGAGTCCATGATGACAAAAGGTGCAAAAATGACTAAGTATAGAATGGTGCGACGGTTGTACGGACTCATCATAGGAGGAATGATACTTGGAAGGTCGGGGAGTCCAAGGGTCAAACTATATATCGCGAAACTTTTGGATGGAATATGTATATCACAGAACATGGGGAATGAGAGCTTGACTCGCCAACCCAGGAACCTGCGATCGTAAAATTGGCTAAGTATGGAACAACATGAAGATCAGTCAGACTCGTGATGTGAGTTTATGGATGGAGGTTAGGATCCATAAGTCCGCCAACTCGGGAACCTGACGTTCTAAAAAAACAACTAATTATAGAACTAGAAAGGGAAAGTAGAAGGGAAAAAAGAAAAGGGAAAAAAAAGGTAAGTATACAAGAGGGAAAAGAAAGGGAGAAAAGAATTAGGGAAAATAGAAAATGGGAGGGAAATTTTGGAAGAAGAAAATGACCTCAACACCAACGAGCTACTATGTGCGAGAAACAAATATTGTATGTGAACATTACACTCCCGAAAAATTGATGTAGAAACTAACGCCCAAAAATACCTTTTGGCATTTCAACAACACCTTTTGGTGCTTGGCCTCCTAGGATTAGGGTTTTGCAGCTTTAGGGTTCTTACTTTATGTTAAAATTCAATAATTTTAGCCTCTTGTATTTTCTTTTGTGAATGAGCGTAGCCAAAATCTCTCTCTCTTTAGAGATAAACTACCGCCATTATAGTCAGTTTGTGTTCTACAATATTCTACTATTTTATTCATTAATAGAAGTTGGGTTTTCACTGTATTATTGTGCTCTCTCCTATATTTCTATGTGTGTTCCATTTCATTCTCTATACAATATTGATCACTGGTATCACAACAATTTTCTTCTCTTTTTTCTTGGTGCATGTCCCCGACAAGGTTAGGGTATAGAGAGTTGGGTCTCAAGCTAGTTTCACTAGGAGACAACCACTCTTTCCAGTCCAAGTGACCTCCCATGGTAGGGGAAAATCCATATGAAGGAGTAGGATATCCTATAAATATTTTTCTTAAGGAATCCCTTGCATGGTAGAGGAATGATATGATGGAAAACCTCACCCAGATCCTTGAACGATTGTTAATGGCGAGTGAGGAAAGTTCAAAAAACAAGCATTTCGGAGGTGCAACATCCTTCAAGGTATAAGTTAACTTTGATATCCATTTATTTGAAGGATAGATAGATGAAAATTCTTTGGATAAATGGTTAAATCATTTAGAAGGTTATTACTCTATTAAAAAAAAATGACAATGAAAATATTACCTTCACACTCTTAAAATCCCTTCCCCATGTCAAATATTGGTGAGAAAGTTACTATGAGACATAAAAATGATGATTCTATAACATTTAGGACATGAACCACTTGGGTGGCCTTTATTGATTCCCTTAAGGAGGAATTATATGTTGATACTGAGAGGGGGTGAATGAGTATCAAGTACAATTTTAAACCTTTTTCAACTTATACTTAAACCATTCAACTATATCCAATGAGAAATGAACAATAGTATAAGAGTTACACCAATACACCACAATACATCATGCACAATATGTTGGAAGGTTTACAGTTGGGAGTAAGCTTGTCATTGATGGAAAGAAAAATGATGGCAAAGATCAACATGATCAGCAGCGCAGTGATAATGGAAGAGTAAAATCCATTTTAGAATTTCGGATACCGGGAGTTGAAGTGTCAAAACACTTCACCACCGAAGTGGCGAAATCGCGAAGTGACGAAATCACAAGGTGGATGAAATCGTGAAGCGGTGAAATCGTGAAGGTGGACGAAATCGTGAAGCAGCGAAATCATGAAGTGGGGAAATCGTGAGAAGATCTGGGCCATAGGATCTGGGGTATCTACGAAGGTTCAATAGCCGTTAGATATGGTGAAGCTGCAAGGCAGATAATTCCAAGAGTCGTCCAACTCCCAAAAACTGTGAAGGAATCCTGGCTGTCCATCGGGGACAGTCGTGGACCATTGATCAAGAGGATGCATGGCGAAATATTAGAGCACCACAAAGACTCCATTTCGGATTTTTGCAAGTTTTTAAATCCAAAGGAAAGAGGTTCAAACTCGCGATATGCGAGATCACGATAAGATTTGGACCATCAAATCACCAAGGGTTCTAGACCGTTGATCTAAGCTCCATCTCGGAGCTTCGTCTATCGCGACTTGGAGTGATGAGAATCTCCATCTAAGGAACATGGAGATGCGAATTCATAATGAGATCTGGACCGTCAATACACCAAAATCCTAGACCATTGATTCATCGAGATCGTGGACCGTTGATCAGGGTCGATGAAGATCATAAGTTCGCAGTGCCTTTTAGCGCAGCCTGTGGTCACCGCATGTGGTCACGTGGAGGAAGGACCTAGTGCAGATAAGCTCCGCCTCAGAATTTCGTGGATTGCATATGGGAGTGTCGAGACACTGGATCATACGAATGCCAAAATACCAAAAAGGTGAATTGTCGGTGTAATTGGAGGTCACCTCCTGTGGTCATGCAGAGGAGGGAGCTAGAGAAGCCAAGATCCTTTTCAGAGCTCGTGACATGGAGACTCAAGATGTCTCATTGCAGAATTTACGAATTGCGAAAGTGAGAAATGGGTAAATACTTCCAATACTCTTCAGAGTTAATCCAATGGTGTAGGTGAATTTGAGCATAATCAGAGGGCTACTGTTGCACAACACAGTGAAACTGCCAGAAACTAGTGATGAGTTCTACCAGAGGACTCGAAGACACTTCGAGGTGATTGATAGAGGAGGCGAAGAGTCTCAAGGGATCAACCAGTAGAACAAAGACTGTTCATGGAGGCGATTGACAAATGGATGAGCGTTGAAGTCTGTAACTGAAACAGAAGGCATAAGCTCGATTGTGCTAGAGAAGACGAGGAGTCTCAACTGCTAGAGAGGTTGAGGAATCTCAGCAGAACACCCAGTGATGCTAGACGCATGGTGGGAACCACCAGAGAAGATGAAGAGTTGCGATGATCAGGCAGAGCATTCGAGAGGTGGAGGATATTGGCGTGGTGTGAGTATGCCGAGGTATTGCGCGCATTGCATGCACAAGGTGCACAGAAGATATAAGTACACGATACAGAGAAGAGATGTTGTTTTTGTTGTTATTGGGGTTGTTGTGGTCACTGTGTAGGAGAATTCAGGTGTGTGCAAGGAGGTCGAGCGCAGGAGAAGAAATGCACAGTAGAGGAATGGTGCATTGAAGGGATATGGCGTACAAAGCATAAAAGGAAGAAGAACAAAAAGTACAAGGGGTGTGCAAAAGACACTGATGCAAACATGGCAGAGCAGTGTAATAGAACAATGACAAGGCTGGTAAGCCATTGAATAACTTTATATCACTGTAATAAGTTTTAGTAACAAGGAATTTATATTTCAGGGTGGTTGGGAGGTGCTAGGGAGGACTGGTGTCCTTAGAGGTTCAAGTGGGTCCTTGAACACATGGAGTTGGTGCTAGAGAAACCAGGAAGTTGGTGCTTCCTTCTAGTTGGTGCGAGAGAAACCAGGGAGTTGGTGCTTCCTTCTAGTGGGTGCTAGAGAAAAATAGAGAGTTGGTGCTCTCAACAAGTTGCAGCTTGCAAAACAGAGGTTGTAGCCTCATAATGAGTTGGTGCTCATATGTATGATAATGTAAAGAATGTAAATAATATTTATCATATAAAGAAGAAGAGTTTTTTACCCTGTATGGGTTTCCTTGGGAAATATCTGTCTCTGTGTTTCTCATATATGTGACTGATGCTGAATGTGCCATTGTTTATTTCCCTGCATTATTGTGATCATCATTGAGTGCCTTGTAAAGATTTTAAAAGAAGCATAATTGTTTAAGCAAGGTAACAACTGATTCACCCCCTCTCTCAGTTGTCCAACAATTGGTATTAGAGCCACCCCCTTTTATCTAAGTTTAGATCCTAGAGCTTAAACATGTCAAGCCATGAAGGAAATTCAACCAATAAGGCCTCTCTGTTCAATGGAACAAACTTTTCCTTCTGGAAAGTTAGAATGAGAACCTACATAATGTCGTTAGGTGCAGATGTCTGGGATGTGGTAGATACTGGTTATGTAAATCCATTTGTGCTAGCTAATAAGGATGACAAACTAGAATTTATCTTCAACGCTAAGGTTGTGAATGCTATCTTGAGTGGGCTTGCAGAAGCAAAATTCGTAAAAGTTATGCACCTAGGAACTACCAAAGAAATGTGGGACAAACTCATTAGCAACTATGAGGGTAATGAGAAGGTAAAGGATGCAAAGCTTCAAACTTACAGAATATAGTTTGAACAGTTGAATATGAAGGAAGATGAAACTGTTGGAAAATACTTTCTGAGAGTAGAATAAATGGTAAATGCAATGAAGGCACTTGGTGAAACAATTGATGAACCTTCTTTAGTTCAGAAAATCTTGAGATCTCTCCCAGATAGGTTCAACGCGAAGGTATCTTCTATAGAATAACTTAATGTTCTAAAAACCTTGGAGTTTGATCAACTACTAGGAACATTGACTGCATATGAAATGAGAATAGTTAAATATAAACCTACCTCCATAGAAACATCATTTAAAGTAGACAAGAATGAGGAGTCTGAGCCCGATGAAATTGAAGAAAAATTTGTGAAGAGACTGAAGAAGGGATTAGGCAAATACAAAGGTAAACTGCCTTTCAAATGTTTCAATTGTGGTAGGATAGGTCATTTTGCAAATAAATGTCCCCACAAAGGAAAGGATCAGACATGTGATGACGAGGAGAAGTACAAACACAAAAATTTCTTTAAAGAGAAAAACTTTAAGAAGAAAAGTCTGTGTGTAAACAATGATGATGATCCTTCAGATGATGAAGAAAATGACTCCTCTATTGAAAATAAACTAAATGACTTCATACTTATGGCTAAAGAGGATTATTATAATAAAAGCATAGGGAGTGATGAAAAAGAAGCTGTGGTTGACATGGAAGGAGAACTGATCAGTGCATTGGAAGAGATTGACAGACTAAGAATCAAGAATAGAAAGCAAAGACAATTGTTGATACAGTTCGAGAAAGGTAGTAAAGAACCTGATGAATACCTTGTCCTACTAAAAGTAGTATTGGAAGAGGCAAAGAAAATCGAAGAGATTCTGAAACAATAGCTATCAGAAAAGAAGGCAAGATGTCAAGCATTAGAACAAGAAGTAGTGAAAACGAGGAAATGAATGGAGAAGTTTCAAGCCTTGTATAATCAGAATCTGTCAAGTATCAAAGCCTCAGAAGGATTGGCCACCATTCTGAATCAGCAAAGGAATCCAAAGCTGAAAACTGGCTTGGGGTATGAAGAGGGATCAAGCAGTGGTAAGCCAGGAAATGAAGAACCCATCAAGTTTGTCAAAAGTACAACCAATGACAATAACAATCCTACAGAAACAAAGGAAGACAATCATCCGCCCAGGTCGAGTAAGGTAAAAAATGTCATATCTGAATCTGTATAACAAAGAAGTAATGTGCTCACTGCTGAACGACGTCATCAGCCTGGATGAAATCGATTTTCTCAAAGAAGACAACCATTTTCCAGGTACAATGAATTTTTCTATGGCTATTGTTTCTACTGTGCTAACTTTGGTCATAAAGCTGTAAATTGTTCCTTAAGACTTAGACATGAGCAGTTGAGATTTCAAAGGAATAAATACTTGCCACAACAAAGAATGATACAACCAAGTAACAAATCTTCACTGATTGCCAATCGCCAAATTAAGTCCAGGGACATGCAACTAAAGAGGTCAAGAAATAATCAACAACCAATGAGTAGAAAATGCTATACCAATAAGTTTGACCTGTTGAACAATGAGATTGAATGCTAATCTGGCATAACTATGGACACAAATCTATTGACTTCTATTTAAGGGAATATGAACCAGATTCGAAATCTCTTGCTGAAAATGTCAAGTTTTGGAAGAAGAAGGAAAGTGACAAGTGTGGACTAGTGTTGTCCACTCAAAGAAAAATGAACCCTTGGTATATATACAATGGATGCTCCAAACACATGATGGGAGACAAAGGCAAGTTTCTATCTCTAAGTGAAAGAAAATCATGAAACATATCCTTTGGAAATGATGCTCCAAGGAAAATAAAGGGCAAAGGGATGGTGAGCTTAAGTAATGGAAAAGGAAAATCCCAAGATGTTCTACTTGTGGATGGGCTGGAACATAATCTTCTTAGTGTAAGTCAAATGTGTGACAGAGGATGCAAAGTGTTGTTCACATCCAAGGACTGCAAGATAAAGTCTTTAAACTCAGGACAAGTGGTGGCCAAAGGCATAAGGACAGAAAATAATGTATATGTTCTGAAAGAAAATAGAGAAGAATGTTATCTAAGCAAATGTTATGAAAGGTGGTTATGGCATAGGAGACTTGGACATATAAACTTTGACCACTTAATCAAACTAAAAAACCTTGAGGCAGTAAAATATCTTCCGAGAATATCAAAGCCCCAAGATTCAATGTGTAAACCCTGTCAAGTAGGGAAGCAAAACATGACACAGTTTAAATCCAAGAGATTTACTTCAACAGAGAAACCACTCCAACAAGTTCATATGGATTTATGTGGACCATCAAGACAGGAAGGCACAGGGAAAGAAAACTACTTCATGCTGATTATCGATGATTACTCCAGACTTACTTGGGTTGTCTTTCTCAAAGAAAAAGCTGAAGCATTTGAGAAGTTTAAAATATTTAAGGCTTTAACTAAGACTCAAACAGGGAAGAGATTAAAGGCAGTAAGATCAAACCAGGGAGGAGAGTTTATGTCAAGAGACTTCAAGGAATTCTACGATGAGCATGGGGTCAAGAGAGAATACACAATCCCAAGAACTCCACAACAAAATGGAGTAGTTGAGAGGAAAAACAGAATAGTGCAGGAAATGGCCAGGCCAATGATGAATGAGAAGAACATTGTTCAAACCTATTGGGTAGAAGCAATACACACAACAATCCATGTTCTTAACAAATCCCACCTCAGACCCCAAAGTGACAAGACACCTTATGAACTGTGGTTTGGAAGACCTGCTTCAATTAAACACTTCAAAGTCTTTGGGAGTAAATGATATATAAAGAATAATGATGGAAATCTTGGAAAATATGATGTCAGGGTTGATGAAGGTATCTTCTTAGGGTATGCTACAAACAGTAAAGGATACATATGCTATAATAAGAGGCTACATAAAATGGTTGACTGTATTGATGTAAAAGTTGATGAAGGAATCCTAGCAAGAGAGATGTATAGAAATGAGTCTTCTACAGAAGACACAACTGAGGCTGAAGATAAATAGGTCCAAGAATCAGAAAACAAAGACTTTGAATCAGATGAAGACTCAGACACTCAGACAGACTCAAATCAACAGTCAACTTCAAATTCCTCCTCTAGAATCATTCAAAAGAATCATCCTGCAAGTCATATAATTGGAGAAAAATACAAAGGTGTACAAACCAGGAGAAAGCTAATCAAAACCACTGAACAATATCATATATCTTTCATATCCATGCTGGAACCCAAGAGTTTCAATGAAGCCAACAAAGATGATCACTGGGTTAAAGCAATGAATGATGAACTTGATCAGATTGAGAAAAACAATACGTGGGAGATGGTTCAAAGACTTGAAGGTAAAAACATCATTGGCTCTAAATGGATCTTTAAGAATAAGTTGAATGAGAAAGGACAAGTTATCATGAACAAAGAAAGGTTAGTTTGTAAAGGATATGCTTAGATAAAAGGACTGGATTTTGGTGAAACATTTGTGCCTGTAGCAAGATTAAAAGCTATCAGAATGTTTCTTGCCTATGCTTGTCATAAAAGGTTTAAAGTCTACCAAATGGATGTCAAGTCAGCCTTTCTAAATGTAGATTTAAGTGAAGAAGTCTATATGGAACAACCAGAGGGTTTCAAACTGTCTAATAACCATGACTTAGTATGCAAGCTGAAGAAAGATTTATATGGTTTAAAACAAGCCCCTCGAGCCTGGTATCACAGACTGGATACATATCTCAAAGACAAAGGGTTCAAGAGAGGAACAACTGACAACAATCTGTATATTAAAACAGAGGATAATAATTTGCTCATAGTACTAGTCTATGTAGATGACATCATCTTTGGATGTAATAAGGATTCATTGGTACAATGGTTTGCTTCTGCCATGGAGTTTGAATTTGAAATGTCTATGATAGGAGAACTGTCATTTTTTCTTGGTCTACAAATTACTCAGAGGTCCGAAGGGATGTTCATTTCTCAAGAAAAATATCTAAGAGAAATGCTGGAAAGGTTTCAATTGGAATATTCTAAACCTGTGGGTACACCTATGGTAACTGGATGTAAATTAAGCAAGGATGATGATTCACCTGATGTTGATCAAATCTCATATCGATCAATGATAGGAAGCCTATTGTACATCAAAACATCTCACCCAGACATAATGCATGCTGTAGGAATGGTAGGAAGATACCAGGCTGCACCTAAACAGATTCATTTTCAAGTTGTCAAAAGGATATTCAGGTATTTGAAAGAAACAACGACTTATGGTCTTTGGTATCCCAGAAATCAAAATCTTCAGCTAACTGCTTATTCAGATGCAGATTGGGAAAACTATGTTGATGAGAGAAAAATCACCAGTGGAGGAGCATTCTTCTTGGGTGACTCCTTAGTAGCCTAGCTTAGTAAAAAGCAAGGTTCCATTTCTTTATCAACCACAGAGGCAGAGTACATTTCTGCTGCTACCTGTTGCACTCCGGTATTATGGATGATTCAGACACTTGCAGATTTGGAGGTAAAATACACTGCACCGATCCCAATTCATTGTGATAACACTAGTGCCATTAGTGTGTCTAAAAATCTTGTATTCCACTCCAAGACCAAGCATATTCCCATAAAATATCATTTTCTGAGAGAGCAGGTCTCCAATCAGATTGTTCAAGTCCATTACATTCCAACCACAGAACAAATTGCAGACATTTTTACTAAACCTCTACCCAAGATAGAATTTGAATATCTCAGACAAAAGCTGGGTGTTATCCTGTCTCACATGTAAGAAAGTGCATCCTGTCAGGGGGAGTCTTGTATTGATTTCATATCTGATACCTCATAAAATTACTGCAACAGCTCAGGAGGAACATGTTTTCTTTGACATTGATGTCAAAGGGGGAGAAAAGGAGTTGTCTAGATCAGATGCTACAGTTGGAGGTCCAAACATATTAGCGCAACCATTCAGGGTTGCCATCAATGCCAAAGGGGGAGATTGTTGGAAGGTTTACAGTTGGGAGTAAGCTTGTCATTGATGGCAAGAACAATGATGGAAAATATCAGCATGATCATCAACACAGTGATAATGGAAGAGTAAACTCCATTTTAGAATTTCGGATACCGGGAGTTGAAGTGTCGAAACACTTCACCACTGAAGTGGAAAAATCACGAAGTGACGAAATCGCAAGGTGGACGAAATCGTGAAGTGGAAAAATCACGAAGGTGGACGAAATCGCAAAACATCGAAATCGCGAAGTGGTGAAATCGCGAGAAGATCTGGGCTGTAGGATCTGGGGTATCTATGAAGGCTCAATAGTTGTTAGATATGGTGGAGCTGCAAGGCAGATAAGTCCAAGAGTCATCCAACTCCCCAAAACTGTGAAGGAATATTGGCCATCCATCGGGGATAGTCATGGACCATTGATCAAGAGGACGCATGGCGAAAGATCAGAGCACCACAAAGACTTCATTTCGGAGTTTTGCAAGTCGTGAAATCCAAAGGAAAGAGGTTCAAACTCGCAATATGAGAGATCACGATAAGATTTGGACCATCAGATCACCAAGGGTTCTGGACCATTGATCTAAGCTCCATCTCGAAGCTTTACCTATCGTGACTTGGAGTGACAAGAATCTCCATCTAAGGAACAACAAGATGCGAATTCATGATGAGATCTGGACCTTCAATACACCAAAAGACTGAACCATTGATCTGAGCTCCATCTTGGAGTCTCGCCTATCGCGACTTGGAGTGACGAGAATCTCCATCTAAGGAACAATGAGATGCAAATTCACGATGAGATCTGGACCATTGATTCATCGAGATCATGGACCGTTGATAAGGGTCGATGAAGATCATAAGTTCGCAACACCTTTTAGCACAGCCTATGGTCACCGCATATGGTCACGTGGAGGAAGGGCCTAGTGCAGATAAGCTCTGCCTCGAATATTTGGGGATCGCGTATGGGAGTGTTGAGACACTGGATCATACAAATGCCAAAATACCAAAAAGGTGAATTATTGGTGTAACCGGAGGTCACCGCCTGTGGTCATGCAAAGGAGGGAGTTAGAGTAGCCAAGCTCCTTTTTGGAGCTAGTGACATGGAGACTCAATATGTCTCATCACAGAA
This sequence comes from Picea glauca, assembly GCA_000966675.3. Taxonomy (NCBI): domain Eukaryota; kingdom Viridiplantae; phylum Streptophyta; class Pinopsida; order Pinales; family Pinaceae; genus Picea; species Picea glauca. The sequence goes on from JZKD02S0100136.1 coordinate 44,794, forward strand.
TCTCTGAATTGCGAAATTGTGAAACAGGTAAATAACGATAATACTCTTCAGAGTTAATCCAATGGTGCAGGTGAGTTTGAGCATAATCGGAGGGCTACTGTTGCACGTCACAATGAAATTGCTAGAAACCAGTGATGAGTTCTACTAGAGGACTCAAAGACACTTCGAGGTGATTGATAGAGGAGGTGAAGAGTCTCAAGGGATCAGCCAGTAGAACAAAGACTGTTCATGGAGGTGATTGACAGATGGATGAGCATTGAAGTCTGTAACTGAAACAGAAGGCATAAGCTCGACTATGCCAGAGAAGACGAGGAGTCTCAACTGCCAGAGAGGTTGAGGAATCTCAGCAGAACACCTAGTGATGCTAGATGCGTGGTGGGTGTTGGAGCCACCTTGGTTTTTGTAGCCCGTCACAAATTTCATTCTTAATGCTCGAGATCGAAAGATGGTTTCCGTATTTTCCCTCCGTGGTTTCAAAATCTCTGAAGTTTTATCACATGAGTAACGATGATTATTGTACTCTCATGACGAGTCCTACCTTTCGTAAAAAAAATTCCTCTTTTGTCCTACCTCGGGATCTCGTAGTTCGGATACTATAAGTCACGTAGTTCACACGTCCCGAGCTACGAAACGATGAAATCATTTTAATTTTTCACCTAGGGAAATAACGAAAGTAAAGTTTTCCCTAAACCATGATTAAACGTCATCGGGTTATCGCACCTCGGCATCCACCAAACCCAAAAATTTATTGTCGTAGCCCTGATAGCCGAGAACACAAAGTCCTTATTTTAGTAACCCGTGTCAAGATTAAAAGTAAAAACTAAACCATGGTAAAAGTTCTGTCGGCAATTCGCTACTCAACGTTTTCTTTTTTAAAAGTTACACCGTCTCAGCCCCGACTTGCGAAGTCATGATAAGGATATAAACGTAATTAATTAATCACTAAATCTGAGTTTATATTCCCTTTTTATTAAGTTGTATTATTGCGATCTCGCGGTTTCGCAACTAGGCATGCAAACCTCCCGGAAACTTATTTTCGAAGCTCCGAGTCGCAATATGGAGAATATAATAATTATGAAATTAATTGATCCCCTAATCACAATTACGTTTTATTAACCAAAATCGATCATCGTAGTCTCGGGTGTTAGAGGTTCAAAGTGTTAAAGTAAAATCCCCGATATAACGAGTACCAAAATATTGATTAACGTTGGTAAAACCGGATTAATTAAGCTAAATCAATACATATCCCGTGTTTCGATGCTTCCATGATTTACGAGGTAACCTTATTTCTTCCATACGCCAACTGACATTTTAAATCGCCAAAATTTATGACATTAATGAGGAAATAGGGCAAATCGATGAATATAAGATCAGATTTTTATTGCAAAATTTATTTCTAAACATGATTTGACAGACTTGTTCTGAAAGGTACCGAGTTTTCGAATATATATAAGAGTTGTGGTTCATTATAACATATGCATTTTCATATTACGCAGAGAACATTATCTCTGAGCAAGATGACTCCTGTATGTATACGTATTTCTATCACAGAAGAGCTAAAGCATAATCTCCAACCATGGCTCCATGAAAAGAATCCAAAGCCAGTGTTGAGGTTTCGGGACAAGTCTCGGACAACTTTGCTGATACTTCACCTCAAAGTATCAACTCGGTCCCAAATTGTTCGTTCGTTTCAGACGTTCTCCAGGCCGAATTGGTGGATTATTCCGATGACTCCAGTGACAATGAAAAAGATGACATAACCACCAAGTATAAGATCGTCATTCAATCCAGAATGCATAAAGTAGCAGCTAGGCCACGATTTCTTCCATAATATGACATGGTCCGATGGGCATTAGACCATGTAGACATACCGACCAGAACCATCATGAATGAGCAGAAAGTCACCATCGGGACTTTCAGGCCTGAACATTTGCAAGCCATGTATAAGCTTCCCACAACATCCGACTATACATATGGCACTGAATTCTTGGACGAGTTCAAGCAGAAGGAATGCGTACAGTATGATAAAACCATGTTCAGTTTAATAAGAGATTGGGTTTCACACGCCGCGAAGTTCAGGGCTGATAGCCACGACATATATTCAATAGCTTGCTTAGAACCGCAGTACAAGTATGTAGCCATGATGACATGTAGGTTATATGGGAGAGAGGACACCTCACATTTTTTTCTTCTGTGGGTGCCTCTAATGTTTCGGGTCGCTGAAGGCAGTTCCTTCGACTGGGTGAAGATGTTGTCCGATAGCTTGACTAGTCGGGTCATGGAGTATCGGGCGCAGAAAGAGAGCGGGAAGGCGTCTTCATTTTTTATGTCTGCATACATTATGGACATCGTTTGTTTTTTGACACCATTTACCTTAATGAGATGGAGTTGAACTCCAGCAGAAGACGAGCCCATACACGTCTATCATTCAAAAATTATGGGAAAACAAAGTGGCAAATTTCGTATACAAAATCTTCAACTGGGTGATGGTGCCTCTACATGTCACTATTTTCGGTTACCCACCACCCAGGATCTCGGATATTATAGTAACAGATCTGAGCATCATAGCAGACTGGTATGTAGAAGCCGAATTTTCATACCTCAGAGTTTTCGGGGCTTCTGTTCTCTCGCATGCATTGCCATTGTTCATTCCCGACAAGCTGGCTTGTTGTGAGATTGCCAGACAAACAATAATCAGTGGTATAAGAAAGGAGCTTAAGGGATACTCAAAGAAGGTATGGCCACCTTTTCCTATTCAATTAAATTCTTATTCTTTATTAGATTTTGGGCATGCCAAAGCTGAGGCAACAACCCTAGAAGACCTAAATTTGGTCCTCATTGAATACAAGAAGCACGATCCGCAAAGGGTCATGAGAAATCATTTAGCTAGTTGCGGGCTCAAGATATTTGAGCACGAGAATTCACCCTCGGATGACATTTTCCGAGGCGCAAGGTCCTATGCCGAGATTCTAGCTTGGATACAAACCTTGGCACCCGAGGAAAGAGCCGATGTTCTGAAGTTCCAGGAACATCGACGCAGTTGTCTTCCCACAGTGTTGCAGGGTGAGAGTCTGAGTATGGAGGAGGCGAAACAAAGAGATGCCGAAGGCTCTAAGGATGCAACTCCCGATCAAGAAAAACACCAGGACGAGGGAGAGAAAACTAAGAGTCTGAAAATAGAGATAAAGACTCCTGACCCGCAAAAGAAGCAGAGTCCGATTACTACTCCGGGAAAATCAGGGAAGCGGATCGGAGAACCTATCACATCAGTTACTCCCTTGCAGTCAACTCAGGGAAATATTGACACAGGGTGGATCTTCAATGAAGAGTTGAGGCCTATAAGTGTAGAAGAGCTCCCTCCGAATGAGTTCTTATTTAATAAGAAGAGAAAGGCAGTGGTAAAGAGGGAATTATATCAGGAAGGAGATTCAACAACCAAGAAATATAAAGTCATAACTGATGGGAAGGACAAGAAGAATGAACAATTCACGACTGAAATAGCAGGGAAATTAGGAGCATATGCCACGGTGAATCAATTTTCCGTCGGACTTTTAAAAAACCAGCTTAAATGAAAAAATCGCCTCATAAAGACCCTTGAAGCTAGACTAGCCACAACAACAGAGACTTCCAAATACCTGATGAGCGTAGGAATAGAGAAATCTAGGTTCGCCGATAAAAACGAGATAGAGCTACTCAAGACTAAAATCGAGCAAGCACAAATGGTGGTCCGGGATGGTCAGATGCAAGCAAGCCAACAAAGGGATTTGATAGAACAACTACAGGCTATGGTGGATATTGCCGAGAGCAGAATGATAAACATCGGGATGTTCAAATCCCAGGCGATGGAGATTCGGAGCAGATTCTCTGCGGCGCAACGAAATTTACTTGCCAAGGTAGAAGCGATCTGGGACCACTATTTTCTAGTCAACCAGGTTTCAGATAACTTATCTGCTAGAGAAAGGGAAGCTGGAATAGCATGGGTCGCCTTCCAAGAGGCTGTGATAGCCACAAACAACAGGGGTTCGGGAAGTACTCCCAGGTTCACCATTTCGGAGCAGACCAGAGGAAACATTCTATTAAAAGAATGGGAGCATAGCATCGCGAAAGGAAAGCTGCAAGCCAAAAGGGTAACAAATTCCTTAGAAGAGGCCTTTAGTTCTATAGATGGCGATCTGCTAGGCATTGATAGCGGAGGTAATGTCGAGTCATTGATGCAAATGAATATGGAAAAAATCTCGCTTGATCTAAAGGAAAAAGAGGAAAGAGATTCAGCCGAGATCTCCCAAGTGACTATGGCAGACATAGTCCAAATAGACAAATGTATGATTAAACCAAGCACGCAATTATACGCTATAGACATCATAGACAGACAGATGGGAGACAGGATGCCACAATTAGCCCAAGACTGTTACTCTTTTGAAGCCAACTATCAAGAAAAACCGTCGAGGCTGATATCTCAGCTGGTTGAAAGATGTGTCACCTGTACCGAACAAGCACGAGGACAAACTTCTGGCACCAAGTGAAGACAGAGAAGAATAAATGGAGCAATTTCTCTCCTCCCTATCATAACCAAAATTTTTGTAACGATTGAGATTCTATCTTATTGTAAAACTGTATAAATATACCATAGAAAGAAAGAAAAAAGGCTGGACCTTTTTGTGTCGATTGTAATAGAGTTTTTACATTTTGAGAGTTAATACAAAGCAAATCTGAAGATTCTCAATTCCGTCACGACTGTGTTATGAGTTTGTTTTCTTGTATCTCATATTTCATTTAATTTTATATTCATAACTGATGAATGCTTCATTATAATTTAGTATGACCACTGCTATAGCGAATGAATTTTGGTTTTTTGTAATTGTTTACTGTTTTTCCTTTGTACTAGCTATTAGCAGGTGTAAGACCAGTCAACACTTTCAGAATTCTACGTATATTTTATGCTACATCGGGTTATTTCCTTACAATTTTCCTCCTCTGTTTATACGTGAGATTCTCCCTTGATAGGATCCTTACATCATAGACAGCTAAATGTTTTTCTCCCACCTCATACATTTTATTAAGATATAACTCAGTTACGAGAAAGAGCCTTTGATTTGCACCCTATTTTATTTATGAAACCATAAATTCTCTTTTATACGACCAAATTGAGACAACACTTAATTTCTCTCTGAAGTTTTTCTTATTTTACTGTTCCTCCATGACTGTCCCTGTACCAACATAGCCCAATATCGAACCCGGATTATCAAATCAAATGCACATTGCCTTAAACCTTTTTGATACTATTCTTAAAATAACTACTACCTGGGTTGAACTTGAACATTCATGGGCAACGATTGAACATGATATAACCATCCAGGAACAGTTGGAAGCTAGACAAC
>JZKD02S0100136.1:51284-69084 GCA_000966675.3 Picea glauca
TGTACTTCCTTCTTCAATTCACTTTGTCATCTTCAAAAATTCATTTCTCCTCAACCATGAGTATCCACGTGACGTGCCACATACCACCAGAAACAACATGATGTATACTATCCATCCATAGGTATTGTATCTACATGTGCATTTTCCTTCATGTCCAAATACCTTCATCAATCTTCCAGTCCAAAACCCATGACTAGGGTTGACATCAATGACAACAACCAATCTTCCAACATTATACCCTATTGGAAGATATGATGACTAGTACACAATATGGATGACTTTGCATAAAGAGAGTGACTAGACATTGCCAATGTACATAAACATATTCCATACCTTCTGTTCAAATCCAAGTATCAAAGACTCTAAGAGACACTTGGTTTTGAAGTACCACTGTGTCCTACAGAGGTACATCCAAGAAGAGATGGATTTCTTGGACATCTCCTCATTGTGATACTCTTATTGATATGTTGTCAAAATCGAGAAGAAATTTAAGTAGTGAAGTAAGTGAGAGTTTGGGTCTACAAATATGCCACAACAAAAGAATGGTAAAGGAAACCCTAACTCATAAAACAAGGGACAAATCAGTGAGATTCAAAATTGAGACAACTAGTTCAATCTGTAGAAAAAAAAGGCAATGATAAGTCGAAGGACACTGGAAAGTGGTGTGAATTACAAAAAATCCCCTGGCACAACACTTAAGAATTCCACTAGAAACATTCATTTTTGGTTGAGTTTAAAGAAAAATAATCAGAACCTGATTCAAAATCTCATTTAGAAAAGGATAAGGGAAAGAGGATCATCGATGCAAAACCTAGTACTACCATCACAACCATAAAAATCCAATGAGATGAGTCAAATGAGCTTAAGGATGTGGAAAACCTCTTCCATTCGCAGATGTGGGTGTAGGGGAATCCACTACATTTTATTCTTGATAATGGGAGATAGAAGAAAATAATATTAGTCAAGGTCATTAAGATATGGAAGCTTCCAACAATACCACACCCCCAACCATACACCATTGGTTGGTTGAGCCAGGGATGAGACCTTCACGTTAGCCAACAATGTCACCTGTCCTATGACATAAATATCTTCAAAGATGAGGTACTGTGTGATGTTTCCCCACTCGAATTTTGTGATGTTATTTTAGGACAATCTCATATGTAGAAATGTCATGTTGTTTATAAGTCCCAACCCCATAGTGTCATTATTACTTTGGGTGGTCATCCCTACAAGGTACCAAAGGTAGTTTCGACTACTACCATTTCATTACTCTTAACAAAATAGTGCCAAAAGGAAATCTCTCAGATTGCCAAGTTTTTCCTCTTCATGGTTCATTAGGAAGGTGAATAAAAGGTCATCGTGACCACCACAACTTCAACACATGATCTCTCTACACAACAAAAGCAGGTGGACAAGGTTGTAGAGGAATATAGATACATCTCCACATCACCTATAGGGGTTCCTATACACTGTCAAGTCAAACATCCCACTCACTTGATACCTCGTTCTCCTCACCTTATGGGAGTCCAATTGTGTTGGTGAAAAAGAAGGATGACACATGGAAACTCTGTATTAATCATAGAGCCCTAAAAAAAATCACCATTAAAAACCATTACATGATACCTTGCATTGACGATCTTGTTGATCAACTTAAGGGTGTCAAGGTATTTAGTAATATTGATTTGAAGTTAGGATACCACCATGTTTTTATAGAAAAAAATAATGCATGGAAGACATCCTTATGTTCGACAACACAGGTATTCCAACAGAGTACAAACACCTTCAGTAACCACTCACATAACCAGATCAAAGATCAACACACCGATGTTTTCACGTGGTAAAAGACCTATGGGGAAACATCCACAACCCTAGCCAACCCGACCACTTGGATCATTTTATTAATGCAAAGAAAAAGATTACAGAGAGATTTTACAAGAGAGTTTCTCACAATCGACCTTCGACAAATGACCCTCCATGCTCTTTAAATAGAGATAATGGACCAATCAGGTGTTAAGCCATGGATCAATGGTCATTATGATCGAGGAGAGTATATACTGTTGGATCACTCTATGTCGGGAACATATCATGACCGTCAGATTTCCTAACTACAAATACATACTAATGCATACTAAAGAAACACACTAGAAAACACACTTTTACCTAATGACACAATAGACCAAGTAGATCTTACTAACTCCTAAGTGTCTAAATATCCTAACATCCCCCCTTAAGAACAACTTGGCATAGGATTGAAGTATTTACAATAGTGAAACAATAGGAGAAGGAAGGAGGAATTAGAGCCTATCCCCCCTTAATTCGCTTCTGTAACAGGATTTACAATAGTGTAGCATAGATCGAAGTTTGGAAAAATTCGCTTCTGTAATAGACTTTGTGAAAATGTTTGCAACTTGATCTTCTGTAGGGAAAAATAGCACTTCAATAACTTGATCATGAATGAGCTTTCTGATGAAGTGCATGTGTAGCTTGATGTGTTGGCTATGATGATGTTGAACTGGGTCTTTGGTGAGCTTGATGACACTCTGATTGTCACACCAAAGGCTGGTCAGATGTTGGTGCTGGAATCCAAACTCTGAAAGGATCTATCGAAGCCACATGGATTCCTGACTTGCATTTACCGTTGCTCGGTACTCTGCTTCTGTTGAAGAAAGTGCAATAGCCTATTGTTTCTTACAGGCCCAAGTGATAGGTCCTGAACCAAGGTTGAAAACATAACCTGCAGTAGACTTCCAATCATCAGGGTCATTGGCCCAATCTAAATCATTGAAACCAACCAATAAAGGAGTCCCTCCTGAACTGTAATGTATCCCAAACTGAACTGTACCATGAACATAGTGAAGTATCCTTTTAGCTCCTTTCCAATGGCTTTCATGGGGTGTTTTCATATATCGGGCAACAAGACCAACAAAAAATTAAAGACCAGGATGGGTATGAGTCAAGTATAAGAGGCTACCAACTAACTGACGGTACAAGGTGGCATCAACTTCAGGAGAAGTACAGGTGGCAGAAAGCTTGAATCCAGACTAGAAGGGAGAAGGGGTTGGTTTACAATCGTCCATGTGAAAGCAATGAAGAAGGTCACAAGCATACTTAGATTGGGAAATAAAAATTCCTTCATTGGTTTGCAAAGCTTGGAGGCCAAGGCAATAGTGAAAAAATCCCAAGTCTGTCATTTCAAACTTCTTAAGGCTGGTTTTCGCATGGTTTAAAAGTTTTGAGTTACTACCAGTAAGGATAAGGTCATCAACATAAAGGAAAAGGATTATGATATGGCTTCCTACTTTCTTGATATAGACATTAGGATCATAATGTCATCTAGAGAATCCAGTGGCAATAAGAAAGCTATCCATTTTGTCATACCAAGCTCAGGGATCTTGCTTGAGACCATAAATAGATTTCTTGAGGCGACAAACAAGGCTAGAGTCATTCTGGACATAGCCAGGAGGTTGTTCCATGTATATTTCTTCTTGCAAATAGCCGTGCAAGAAGGGGGATTTAACATCCATCTGATGGACCTCCCATTTATGTGAGGCAACAAGGGCAAGAACAAGGTGGATGGAATTCATTTTTGCTACAGGGGCAAAGGTTTCATTATAGTCAATTCCTTCAACTTGGGAAAATCCTTTGGCAACTAACCGAGCCTTGTGTCTTTCAACACTTCCATCTGATGCATACTTAGTTCTATAGACCCATTTTCATCTAACAAGTTTTTTATCTTTTGGAAGAGGTACAAGATCCCAAGTATCATTTGCCATTAAAGAATGATACTCTTCATTCATTGTTGTATCCCAATCTGGATGACCTAAAGCTTCTACAAATGTCTCTGGATCATGAGTTTCTAAAAATTGAGCCAAAAGAGAAGAGGCTCGTTGGAACTTTGAACATGTCTGACATTGATCTGAAGGATCACCGACAATATCACCAGCTGCTTCTCGTGTTGAATGGACCCATCTAGGAAGCAGTAGATCTGGTGCTAGTTCAGGTTCAAAGGACTCATTTGGAGGAGGGTGAGTAGGCAGAGGTAGATTTTCATCCTCACTGTCATCATTTGAAGAAGAAACCAGATCATAAGAAGGCACAAATGCTGAATATGGATCACAGGCTAAAGAAGGCACAATCACCGAATTTGGCTTGTAGGCCAAGAGATTTTCATCAAATTTAACATCTCTTCTAATAATAATTTCATTACAATGTGATTGAAGAAGTTTGTAACCTTTGACATCTTCAGAATAACCAAAAAATATACACTTCTCACTTTTAGGTTGCAATGCTTTCCTTTTCTCATCAGGAATGTGAGCCCATGTTATACTGCCAAATACACAGAAGTGACTTACATTTGGTTTAATTTTAGTCCAATATTCTTCTAGTGTTATATTTTTAAGAGCCTTTGTGGGAGTGTGATTTACTATGTAATTTGAACAATTGATGGCTTCCGCCCAATACTTTAGACTTAATCCCTTAGATTTAATCATACAATTAGCCATTTCTTTTAATGTGCGGTTCTTTCTCTTAGCAACACCATTTTATTGTGGTGTATATGGAATAGTGTGTTGCATTTGTATTCCTTTTGTAGTGCAGTAGCTTGTAAAATTATTGTTCACATATTCACCTCCATTATATATTCTTAACCTTTGAATTTGATGTCCAAATTTCTTTTCTACAAGGGCCTTGTAGGCCAAAAACTTGTCAAAAACTTCACTCTTGAGTTTTAAGAAGTAAACCCAAGTACATATGGAAAAGTCATCAATGAAAGTTAAGAAATACTTGCACCCAGAAAAAGAAGGAGAAGAAAGTGGACCACACAAATCACTCTGAACAAGCTACAAAGGACCCAAGGCGTGCCAAGAGGCACGTTTGTCAAAACTGTCCCGATGATGTTTGCCAAGAACACAACCGCCACAAACACCATCTCTGCATGAAACAAGAGGAAGAACAGTCACCATCTGTTGATTACATAGTTGTTGCAATGAACGATAGTTTAGATGACCAAACCACTCATGCCAAAGTTTGCTCAAGTCATCGCTATGAGCAACAAAAACTGATGAAAAAGATGATGAGCAAAAGTTGTAAAACTTGTACAACCTAGTAATATCATCAACAATTCTAGTTGCAAGAACATGCTTAGGATATTTTAGATCCTTGATTACAAGTTGGTGAGGTGAAGACTTGATGGTTTTACCTTCACCTGAATGAGTGATTTGATATACTAATAGAAGGTTACAATAAATACTTGGAACACATAATACATCATTGAAATGACCATTATCTACTTGAACTATTCCAGATCCTACAACACTAAGAGATCTATCATCACCAACAAATATTTTCTTGGTGTTACATTCATTTAGAGAAGAAAATATGGCTTTATCCTTATCCATATGATAAGATGCTCCTAAATCAATAAGCCACTCATCAAAAGAATAAGTAGTAGTATAATTTGAATTGTAGGAGAAACTAGAAGCAAAAAGTGCATGTCCGTGAGAAGAAGAAGTAGACTCAATACTGATGTTGTGCTTCTTCATCGCTGCTTCTAAAGATGCCATATTCTTGAACCATTTGGACTCATCATGACCATTTTTATCACAAAAGTTGCAATGTCTGTTAGTATTCTTACTTTTATATTTTGCTCCTTTGTCACCAGTAGGAGCTGAAGCTGTCTGAGCAGGTTTGGGACCCTTATGTTGTTTATTGTTGTAGTGAGGATGTTTCTTATTGGGATACTTGGGTTTATCTTTCTGCTGGGCAACTAAGGCTTTGTTGGAGCGACCTGCAGTGTTGATCACTCCAAATTGTACAAGCTTATCTTCCTCTCGAATCAAAGAAGCACAAAATGAATCAAGAGTGGGTGTTTCATAAGCTTCTTCCCCTAGAGCCTCTCTCATGGCATAAAAGGTAGATACAAACACAGAATATGCACTACCTAGCTTAGAAAGAATAAGATAGATGCAACGCTCTTCCTCCATCTTTATCTTACATTCTTCACATAAAATTATGAGTGTTTTAAACCTAGATAGATAGTCTCCAAGGAAAGAAAAATCATTTGTACTCAAGGTCAATATTTGATTTTCTAACTGTTGTGTGCGAATAATATTGAGTTTACCAAACACAGATTCAATCATGTTCCAATCTTCTTTGGGGTCATCAATATCTTGAAGGTGGTACCTTAAATCGGGAGAGATGGAAATTATGATTAGTCCACGTTCTTCGTCATTCCTATTATCCCACTTGAATTTCTTATCAGCATCAGTGGGTGCTTTTTCCTTTCCCAAGGTAATCCGATACAAGCCTTTACTTCTTAATAAATCTTCAATATGAGATTTCCATTGGAAGTAGTTGTTGATGGTAAGCAAGACAATACTTGTAGAAGCCATATTAAATATCCAGATAATGTGGATTTAAAAAATGAAACTGATGATCTAGATGGAAAGAGATCGAAAAGTTATGCGTTTTTAAACAAACGACACTGAAAATGGTCTTCTGATGTTAGAGTTATGCCCTTTTTAAAAAAGGCACAATTGATAACCAAATAACTAAGTGATTGTGTAAGTTGTTTTATGAAGTGACCCACTTTTATAAAGAGAAGTGGGGATCACTTTTACAATGAAGTTACTTTATAACAGAAAATTTGCATGCAAAATAAATAACTCTAAAATAAAATATTAAAACTACTTATAGTGATTCACTTTTATACTTGAAGTGAAATACACTTTACAATTTTAGCATGAACTTTTTCAAAAAAGGTAACAAAAGAGAGATTTGAACTCAAGACCTCTTACTTAATAAGACAACTTTTAACCAAATAATCTAGAAAAACATATTTTTATGTTCAAAAGGAAGATTGGGGGTGTTGTTGTTGTTGTTTTTGTTGTTGGAGAGCATGCTAAAAAAAACTCTTTGCACACAAGAAAATTTGTTTTCTTCTCGATGACAACAAGGGTTAGATCTCGGTTAGCTTACCTGGAAGATGCACCTTTTCCTATTTGTTTCTGATTTTCCAAGATCGCATAGGACATGTGCAAAAGAGCATACATAAATCTAAAAGAGTGGCAACTCAGAAATAAATAAAACAAAACCGAAATAAAACCAAACTACTACTCTGCAAAAATAAAAAATAAAAGCGTATTCAAGCTTTATACCTTCATATCTGACTGTAATGGCCGTATCTTGGGCAAACAGAAACATTTTTGAGTGAAATGAAAAGTGTTCCTGACTGAAACGAGCTCTACGGACGCAATGGAATAGTCCTCTCAGCCCAAAAATGTACGAAATGATAGAAAGTGGAGATGAGGCAACTCAACTTCACGATCTCGATCTTCAACATGAGTGGGTCTTCAAATAGGCTCTAATACCATGTTCGACAACATAGGTATTCCAACAGAGGATGAAAACCTTCATTAACCACTCACATAACTAGATCAAATATCAACACACCGATGTTTTGACATGGTAAAACCCCTACGGGGAAACATCCACGGCCCCAGCTAACATGGCCACTTGGAGCAGTTTATTAATGCAAATAAAAAGATTATAGAGAGATTTTACAAGAGAGTTTCAAACAATCGACCTTCAGAAAATGACCCTCCATGCTCTTTAAATATAGATCATGGACCAATTAGTTGTTAAGACACATATCAATGGCTATTAATATCGAGGAGAGTATGAACCCTCAGATCACTCTATGTCGGGAACATATTGTGACCATTGGATTTCCTAACTACAAATGCATACTAACACATACTAAAGAAACACACTAGAAAACACACTTTTACCTAACGACACAATAGACCAAGTAAATCTTACTAACTCCTAAGTGTCTAAATATCCTAACACCTTAAAATATAAAGAAGGCCTTTTTGAGTGGTTGGTCATGATTTTTGGCTTGACTAATGCTCCAATGACATTCATGAAGATGATGGATGATATATTCGGGCATGTTACCCCCCTATGAACAGGGGTATCTGGAGGAGATCATGTCTCCAGGCCCACAATGGAGATCATGATCTACACCATGATGATGATCAACATGTCCATAGATGGCAACCCAACAACCCCCCTGATTTTCCTCCCAGTTGTGTCAACCAAGGCTCATCACATTCAATCAACCCAAGATATGGGGAATGGTAAGCCAACGTCACCATGAGGTATCGTTAGTCCTTTTTTCATGTAAGGTTTTATGTTTAATTTATTGGGCATGTGGACAAGGATCATCAGTTGAATTTGGATAGTGGATCACTTGCTTGAGAAATTGTCTTGGTTGTCTTGTTTCACCTTGGTGGTCAACTTCTATGCCCTAGTCCCGTTTTGTCACCACCTAGGGAAAAGGGGTAATACTGGAGGGCTCTCTCAAGGGTAATTTCCTCTCCTAACCATAATTAACATTTTCCATCATAAATATTTTCACATATCCCAAACATCGGCTATGGTCCATTATCTCATGAGAACAAGGGTCTGAAGGTCCAAAGGATGATGTAATTTCTCTATGTATATGTTATTTATAAATTATAAAGGCCACCATAAAATCCTTAGTCCAACTTGATCTCCACCCCTTATAATGGTAATCACCCCTATCCAGATGCAAACAAATGCAACAAATATAAAGGACTATTTCCTAGTAGAACATACATGAATGAAGCTTGAAACCTTATAAAGGGGACTTGAAAATGATAATTAGGTATCAAAAGGAAAAATAAGGGGTTTAAAATGCAAAAAGTACCGAGGAAAGGGTATCTCAAGCAAGCAAGAGCCACCTCTACAAAGGCACTCATAGAAATGGATGTCACAAGCCATGAAGTAAGCTTAATACCATATCACACTCACACTTGATCTTGTTGGGTTTTTACTTTCCCTTGTCACTCTTGAGACCTATCCCTGCACCTGTGTTATTTGTTTCTTGTACAGGCGACACACCTAATAGGGTTGGATAAAGGCCCTACCATACTTAAACTTGGTAACCCTCACAAGATCTTAGGCTTGGGTGATACTTGAAGGGGATACTGGGGTGAATTGTTTGCATTGATTATATCTTAGGAATCAAATTACTTTGCATTATTTAAGGACTAATGTGTCTTATGAACATTTGTTTACTTTGTCTTATATTTTTCTTTGTTTATGGTTCTTTGAGGGATATCTTGGGTTGTGCCTAGGTTGTTGCATCTTATTGCAAGAATTTGGCACATGTAATGGATATCAGTGAGTCATCCAATGAATCAACAACCTCAGGAAGTGGCTCTCACACCCTTGGAACCTTGTATGATGGACATATAGGATTGGTTTTGAGCAGGCTGGTCATTATGCCACATGCATGGGATGAAAGCCCACAGTTTGGGTAGAACACCCTAGAGTTATTATGCACAGAGGATGGAAGAAATTACCTTTGGAGGCATTGTGGCATCACCTAGGGATGATATTACAGTCCTCTTGCACTTGGATGTGACCTTTGGAGGCCTATGATATCACCATTTATCCCTTGACATCACCATTTTAGCTAGGATTTGATGGATGGTGTGGTTTTGGATGACTTGCATGGCTTGGGGGTGAGGACATACCTCATATCAGACTCATTCATCCTTGGATCATGCTACATGGCCTTTGGAGGCCCAAAGTTTCACCTTGAGATCATGACATCACCCCCTTTGATCTTGATGTCAACCCCTTTGAGCATGACATCATCGCTTTTAGGGTTTAACTTGATGTATTTTTAATTTTAGCATTATGTAGAGGAAAATTAAGGGGTTGACCCTCTTTCTATTTTGTAGTTGACAAATTTATGTGGAAAAATCTATTAAGGTTGTCTCATTGTTAGGTGATTTATATGTACTAAAATGGACACTAAAATACCCTCAATTTAAATTGTCAACCCAGGGTAAGTAAACTTAGAGTTGTAGAAAAATATATGCCAAAGGTAGAAGGCTGGTAGGAGTATGGTCTAACTAATGAAGGTAGCTATCTAAGGTTGATCTATTTAAGCAAAACTATCGAATAAGTAAACCCTACTAAGCAATTGGAAACTAGGTAACCTAAGTATCTTTTGGCCAAGGATCGATGGATAGTTCCTAAGAAAGCAAGTAAAAACCCTATGTAAAGCAAACTAGTTCAACAATAAGAAATAAACAACTATCTAAGCATATCGATAAGAAAATTATGAAAGAAAACTATTTTAACTTGCCAACCTACATTCAATGAGAAACTACCCTATGAAAGCAATTAAATAAGCAAGTAAGTAAAAGCACTTATCTAACCTATTAAAGAAAATAGACAAGTAAGCAAAGACACCTAACTAATCTATTAAAACAAAAGACAGGTAAACAAAGACAACTATCTATCCTACTCAATCAAATGGACAAGTAAGCAAAGACTTCTCATTGAACAACTATCTAGCCTAAGAGGCAAGTGGACTAAATGCCTAATGAAAAACTCTTTCTAATGTGTGAAAGGAAATCTAAATGCTTAATGCAATGCATGAAAGGAAATCTATTCTATTGAAAGCAAGGAGAACTAACAACTAAATGCTTTACCTTAATCTACGAAAACAAGAAACTATCTCTTCTAATCTACAAAAGCAAGAAACTAGCTTTAATCTTATGACACTCAAATATAATGTTGGTGGTTGTGTGAATGCCTTCGGTGGTGACAGATGATATCTCAATGACACTTGACAACAAAGGAAAATTCCAATGGTATAAACTCGACACTAATCTCAATGGCAAAATGAAAGGTATGGATTAAACAATCCAATGAAAACTTAGTCATAACAAAAATAATGTTAAATACCCTACATATTCATGTGAAAACCATCAACAACATAACGAGATCATCATTATTTAGCTAAGAAATTTAATTGCACTTTAATCTATGAAAATAAATTGCGTAAAGGGAAACTATGCTATGCCTACTTTAATTATTCAAACTATAATAAAGAAATGAATTAAAAACATAAATTTAAACTATGATATTAAAAAGTAAATTGACAATTACATCAACCAACAACTAAGCAAATGAAATCTATCTAAAACTGAAGTAAGCAACAACTATAACTAAAAATTGAAATGGAATCTATCCATCCATCAAAATCCCTGTCAAAGAAAACCTAGATAAGATTTTATTTTATTCTAATTAAAAATTATGTTTTAATCTTATTTATAAAATTATGAAAGAAAGCATAATCTAACTTCTAACTTGCACACGAGGTTAGTCTAGGGATCCACAGATCCATTCCTAATCTAACCCTAGACTAGGAATTAGTTTCATAGGCTAGGAAACTAACTTGCAAGTCGTGGTCACTCTCTAAAAGCACACCATGAGCTTAACAAGGTGAATCCACCACTAAAGCTTGAAAACACAGTTTTGGCACAATTTCGGCAATGTAAAATATCAAAATGGAGAAAAAATGAATTTCTCTCTAATACACTGGCTCTTTTACTTGGTTAACAATCTACTAAGAATCCTATCAGTATTTATAATCTTACAACCCAAGTGGTCGACCTCAGGAGGGTCGAACCACTTCTAATTTCAGAAAATTACAATAAATGATGCCCTAACTGACAAAATGGAGAAAGACAATAATCACCTTCTTTGGAAAATTGAATTCAAGTTTCAGGAGCTTAGTAGTTGGATGGGGAAAGGATAAAAAAAACCCATGTGCCCTATTTGTCCATCACTGGCCTCCAATGCCATAACCGCCAACTCGCCTTGCGTTTTTGTGCAATACTGGGTGCTGGAAGGAGTGTCGGATCGGGTACCAGAACGAGTGTTGGAACGAGTGTCGGATCAAGTGGAGAAACTGGAAACATGGTGCGTTTTGCCCTGTAACATCAGAAAAACACGAATAAACTCTTGGAAATCATAGAACATGATGAATTAAACTTGATTTAATCATTAAACATGAATTACACGTACCTTATGTCGATCATACCATTTTATCATCAAATTCTCCAAAAAGATCCTTCAAAAGATGAAAAACACATATATACATATGGAAAAAGTGTATAATAATTGTCATGAAAATGATCATATCTTGGGCCCAACATTACCCCCACACCTAAGATTTTGCAGGTCCCACTACAAACAAAAATAAATTGCCCTTTATGACTAAACTTGCGAAGGAGGGGGTGGATTAGCTTTAGAATCTTCTCCCTCTTACCCGGGGGATTTTGACTTAGGATTTCCATGGTGTTTCAATTGCATCCAGATACTATTATTGGTGGCAGTTAATATCATTAACCTAACGTTGTAGAGAAGTCATCTTTGGTTGTAGGACAACATTATCATGGCGTAAATGACAACTCAGTGTTTCATGCTCTCTAAGTTTGAACTAGAGGGTTTGGAGTTTTTGGAGTTTGTTGATGACATGTGAGGAAGCCTTGAGATGTATATTATACCCTTGATGTCTTAAACCATGAAAAACAATAATTTTACCTCTGCAATAATTAGTTCCAAAAGTGACTTCCCATAAGCGCAACAATTCTGGCCTGGCGAACTTGTGAAACATAGGTATCAAAGTGACACCTATAACTACAAGGTAGTAAAACATGTGTAAAAAATGAGAGAGGTTTTTATTTTCTAATATTTTATTGACAAAAACCTCTCTTGGTTTTCAAAAATTCACTTTCAGTTGTTAGGAAAACACACCAATACAACATGACTAAAACAAGAAAAACAAAGTGTCTTATTTTCTGAAAAACTAGGCCTCTAAGAGATGTGAATATATCCAAAACCATAAAGTATATTTAGAAACTAAGAGAGATTATTGTTTTGTAATATTCCCTTGATAAAAACCTCTCTTTGGTTTCATAAATTCATTCCCTGTTATTAGGAAAACACAAAAAGAAAATATGACTAAAGTAGAAAAAAAAAAGTGTTTTATTTTCTGAAAGCATAGGCCTCTAAGATGATAGAATATATCCCAAACCATAAAGTATATTCAAAAATTGAGAGAAGTTATTGTGTTTTGGTATGTTATGAACAAAATCATCCTCCAGGTTTCAAAATTACTTTCCCATTTGTTCAGAATCTCATCTTGAAGTTGGTTACTCAAAACATGCAGAAGCGCAGTGTGCTCTTAACAGAAGTACATTGTGGTCTTTGATAGGGATTTTGGAGGCCTTCCCAGAGGATATTTTGGCTGAAAGTCGTATGGGTGGAAATTTTATGATTTTTGCTACACAATGGAATCATCAAGCACTGCAAATGCCCTTTCCAACCCTCTAAAAAAGGGACTTGAAGTCAAACTATCCACATGTGCAGAAACCCTCCTATAGTGACTGTATTTGGGGGATTTATCTCAAACAATAACACCTGTGCATAAAATGAAGGAAGTGTTTGTTTCTTGGTATATTATTGAAAAATACCTCTTTCACTTTTGTCAAATTCACCCTCCTTAATTTAGAAACCAATTTTTAAGTAAATCTTTGACCAAKACAATCATTTGAAAATTGATGACAAGGAATGATGACATGACCATGATGAAAATTTATGACTTTGGATGAGTGGAGGGAGTAGTAAGGACACCTAGGAACACCAATGACCATTTTAAAACCAAGATATGTCAAATTGTATTTGAGAATTTTATTTCGAAAATATAACAATTTGACCTAATAACCTTATCAATCACATGAAAGAGTAAATTTGATCACTGGTGACTGACAAAACTGACATATACTAACAAAAGGATTGGTTTGTATTAGTAGGCATGGTGAATAGGAGAATTTTTATTTCCTATCATCAATATGTAACAATTCAAACAACTGATCCTCTTTTCATAATCTTGTAAGACAGATGACAGTAAGTATTTAGCAGTTATAATCGCTCTGTATTTGTCACAAAGAGTAGTTAAGTATAAGAAGTCTTCTATAACATAAACATAAAAACGCACAGGAGATTATAAAACACACAATGATGCCAGCAGTATATAATTTAGCATACCAATAAAAACAACTGCTGATATAATATCCCAAGACTTTGTAAAAAGATGGTATGACAAAATTTTGACAGAAATCCTACTTCCTCTTCTCATGGGTTTGCTATACAAATGGGAAATGCTTAGTATTTTTAGCTCAGGAAAAATCCCCCCAGACCGAATATATGGCACATCCTTATGCCATGAATTATCAATAGGCTTCTTGGTCTTTTTGCCCGATGAGGCTGCAGGGATATCAACAAGTTTCTCTGATAAATGAATAGCTTGAGCATGAGTATTTGGGTGGAGTAACATTCCTTAGATCAAGATTCTTCTTGATAGTATTGATTGTAAGATGAGGGTTTGCAAATTGGTAAATGAACTCATCCCATGATTTCTCCCATTTTTCCAACTCGGCTAAGACAAGTAGTTTGATAAGGTGGTGGTAAAATAAGCTGTTATGGGGATTGGTTACATCCTTCCTCACTTGGGAAGACATCTTCTCAAGACTCTTTGAGAAATAAAAGGGAAAGTTACAATGGCTTATGGAACTGAAAGTGAGCTAATAATCAAAATTAACAGGCTTTAAAGATAGAATATCTACCTTCACATGTAATCAATCTGGTGATGACTATGAGAGGGTTGATTAGGTCCTCTTTTATCCACTCCTTGGAGTATCCCTTAGCTCCATAGATGTTTTGAAATTTAGTTTTGAAAACCCTGTTATAGCTTGCTCTTGGCAACTGGTGTTGTTTAAATAAGTGGTCTCCAACTCTTGGGATCTTTGTGGTTGAGGCAATTGATTCCTTAGAGGCCATGAACATAGTGAATAGGAGTTGAGGTAGGCTAAGAGTGTTCCATTGTTGTTGATTTTTCCACCATGCTCACTCAATCCACTTTCATAGAACATGGAATGTCAAACCTACAATGAACAACCTATAAAAAAATGTAATGTCAAACCTACAATGAACAACCTGTAACAAAAATAAACCAACAGAGTGGTCTGTTAAGGACATATACAACAATTTATAGAACAGAGGAGTTTACCACTTCAAGATAAAATGATTGTTGATGTAATAACCTGTATCATGAAAATAATACAAAATGTTTACAAAGATTTACTTCTTTAGGCAATGATCATTTGTCAACTCATGAACCCCTCCCCCACACCTAAGTATTGTGACACCTCACAATCAAAAGTACAGGAAACCAGTCAGTATCCCCCAATGGCCGAAGATTTATAGTATGTCAAGTGTAAAGATAAAATTTTACAGATTGGTCTAACGAGACAATCAGAAGATGGCCCCACCTATAGGATAAGATATCATATATATAGATAAGAAGAGGTAGGCAAGAGAGTTTCAAGATAGTCTCAGAGTTAGTTCCCAATGGAAATTTTATGGAGTTCATTAACCTTAGCTTAACCATACATACTTCATGTCATCTTTGTCTGCAAGTAATGTCGTACATCAGGACAATTTTTAAATTTATTATTTATTTTTGGCAGATTACCATCCTGGCTAGGTAGAATGCCCCACTGCCAACAAGTCTGTTCAGTACTCCAGTGGGTTTACCTAGTCATACCACAGGCCGATACCCGCTGCCAGTAGACCTGTTCAGTATCCCGGTGGGTTAGCCTCTTAAACCCTTAGAGACTGGCCCTCCATCCTTTAATATTTTAGTATAAGATTGCTTATGCAAGAAGATGGGGGAACAACTCTGAAAACAACTTTTTCTTTCTCTTTTTTTTCCAATTGGGATGGTGTTTATGTTAGAGGATGAATTTCCATTATATTACTTAGTGATTGTCCCGATGTAAGGGGTACTTAAGAGGACATGGCCTATCTAAAGATATGATATAATCAAGCTATTTAGTGTGTAGTGGATGGTACCATTGAAAAAGAACAGAAAGGTATCTCTAGGCTCAACTTACTTTCTTCTTTTGTAAGTTATTGTGATGTTTCCATGACTAACTGCTAATCAGACCTCCTTGTTACTCTTTGATAAAGACACTTGACTCACTTACTCGGGCTTCTTGGAAAAACTGTATGAGAGACCTCTAGGTTTGATAGTTATGGTATCACTTCCTTATACAATGGTGAAGAGTTTCAAGAGAAACTGCTATTTAAGATGCCTTGAGGAAAAAAAGATGAAAGTCTTTGAAAAAACATGGCTAAGTAAAAACATCTCTAATTACAGCAAGTCATTATTCATTTGATGCTTAGCAAACAACAAGGTTCAAGTATAGCAATGTTTCGAAGACGAATCCTTCTTTTATATTTCCTTGAAACTATCTATCCTGGTGAAATAAATACGTATAGAGATCTCTAAAACTGTTTGCAAAAACCACACTCTAAAATATAATAAACTAATGAGATCAATGAGATCAAGTAATAGGAACATGTATCTCATAGTTCTTAAAAAAAAAAATGTAAAATGAGGTTGCATTAGACTCTAAGCTAAACTAACAATATGAATCTTTTATTTACTATCCTACACTACCTAAAAACAAAGGGAAAATATTTATTCAAGTGTAAGAACTCTTCCAATGTAACCATGTGCGGAGCAAGATAAGAAACATACTCATATCCATATATGAAAAAGTTACCACAATGATTATCTGGATATGAAGAAGCAACCAACCTACTTGTTTTGGCATCAGAAGGTGTTGCAGAAGAGAATAGTATTGTGGCTTGATGACCTCTTGAAACCAAATTTCAATGTAATCTTGATGTTCATCAACAATAATTTCTATGATCTCCTCCATCATGCTATGCAGATCCTCTTCTTTTGGATGATTGATTTTTGAAGTACATAAAGGATCTGTTGATATGGATGTTGTGAACTCCTCAATCTCAGGTCTTAGTGATTGCTCTCCACCAGAGGTAGTCCATAAGTTTTCATCTTCCTTCGCAGTTTGGCAAGGAAGATCATTTTGTAGCTCATAGGACGTTGATTCTTCTAATATTTTGGGAGAGGTAGATACACTTTTGGCTGCTGCCAAAATATGTTCTTCCCAAAAAGAAGAAATCCCACCTGTTGCTAGGATTTGAGAGAGTTCTTCCAAACTAATGGTTGTCAGGCTGCTAAATTGTAGCTTTTAAGTGTCCCGAATCACTAAATTGTCAAACCAGGGTTGGTATACTTCGAGTTGATACACAGTATGTGCAGGCAAGCATCTAGTCTTTTATTCGAATGCTATCCTAAAAATAAAGCACACACCTATTCTAAGAATTTGAATTCTGATGACTAACTCAAAACTGAGAATCTCCTATGAAATCATAAACAGAAGCAAAACAGTCTAGTACTCAAAGGCTCAGATTGCTATTTCTGTTAAAAAGCACAATTCTACAAAATCATTCTAACTCTGTGTTTAACCATCTACCATCAGCATTATCATTTAAGTCATGACACACAGAGTACTGTCTGAACTGCATTCATTCTGGGCATTCATAACCAATCTAGTGCTACCTGCAGGAAAACAAATCTAACGCTATCTACAGGAAAACAGATCTAATGTTAAAGCAAATCTAATGCTAACTACAGAAAAGAAAATCTAATGCTAACTACAGGAAAGCAAATCTAATGCTATCTAACTGGAAAACAAATCTAATGCTGTTAACCGGTACCAGGAGCTCCTAATTATAACCTATCTATCCTAAGCACACACGCAACTACTGTTTAACCAAGCAAACTGCATGCTACTCTGAGTTAAGAAAAGAAAGCGAAAACCAAGCAATCATATGCATATGCTACTCTACAGGCATCAGTAATGCGTTTAGCATTCATCAACAGGAAAAGATATGGTCTGGAAATCAAGTCTGTTAAGGAATGAATAGCATGATTCTGAAGCGTTTAGACTGTAGTGTATATAAGCATTCACACACT
>JZKD02S0100136.1:84758-98072 GCA_000966675.3 Picea glauca
CCGCAAGCACGCCCTCCGAGTAAATCGGGGTGAGAATCGACCTTGAGACCTCATTTTACATAGTTCCTTCCATTTACACGGCACTTGCCAATCGGTCTACACCCCTGCGGGCACACTTTCTACTAACATTGCTAACACTAACACTTACTAATTTTCTTGTAAACTTGTTTTTGTTGCAAACATTTCCTAAAACCACCTGGTAACTCTTTAATTTGTTGCATACACTCATTTATTAGTGTCTTAACTCATTCCAAAAGTGCATGTAATAGTTGGGTATTAATATAATAAATTTATTCTAAGTTTTCCTTGTCAATTTTTGCATTTTCGAAGCATAATTTTTATTGTTGTTATAATTTATTCATTGTTGTTGTACTATTCATTTCTACAAATTCATAACAGCCATAGAAGACTTCATTGTATAGTGTCTTCAAGAGGTATTTCTTGCATGTTTGAACTTGAAAATCACTACATATATCCTATAAAGTGTTCTTGTTCAGGGAAGGTACTCAAACAACTTCATATCTCTTTTACCATCATGATGTAGACCAATATTTAGGTGATAAAGAGAGGGGGAGGTAAGCTTGGCTACTTTAATTTCTACTTTGATCCCTTGTGGTCACTGAGAGAGCCTCCCCTATGGTGGACCTCTTCCATCACTAAAACAAGGGAATTTCTTACCAACGTGACAGTGGTCAGATTTTCCATAGTTACACAAGACTTGGGACTTGTGGTGGGATTTGCACAAGTACAAATCTTGTGATAACATGGTTGTTCACAAATTCTTTTATGGTTATATATTTGTATGGTGTCCTAATATTTATCTAGACTTGGGAAGGACATTTACAACACATTCAAAATGTCTTGAGCACCCCATGATAACAAAAATTATATGTAAATCTAGAGAAATGCTCATCTGGCATGCATAGAATTCAATACTTGGGATACATAATGAATGAACATGGGGTGCATGTGGACCCAACCAAGATCCAATTCATTCACAATTGGCTAGCCTCGACAACTCTGATATAACTCTATGGCTTCTTGGGTCTCGCTAAATTCTATCATAGGTTTGTGTTATGGTTCTCTCATATCACTTGGCCTCTTATTCAAGTGACCAAAGGTGGAGCTAAAGACAAGTTTTATTGTTCTGAATAAAAAAAGAAATTATTCCAGGACTTGAAAGACCACCTTTACTCTGCACTAGTCCTCATGTTGCTAGACCTGAAACAACCATTTGATATTGAGATTATATGCCTTTTACTATGTTATCCATTTAGTCCTCAGTCAACAGGGACATCTGGTGGCATATCAAAATGAGACACCATATGATAATGTGCATAGATATCACACTTATGACAAATATATGTACTCCATTATGCAGGCATGTCGATAGTGAAAGAATTTTACTATGGGAAAGGAAATGATCATCCAGAATAGTCACAATCCTTTGAAATTCATGCATACATGAGGAAAGTTGTAGAATGAATGCCATCAAAACTAGTCCACGTACCTAAAAACAATCCACTTGAACATTAAGTACAATAAGGGAAACAACAATTGTGTTGCAAACTTCCTTAGTTGGCCCCCAATTGTGGCACTAACCATAGTTCTTAACTTCTATGGGAACAAGACATTTGGGTGGAAAAAAATTATACAACAATGAATTTGACTTCACTACTACTTATTAGACATTGAGTGAAGACAAACAAGTCATAGACTTCCACCTCTAGGATGCACTTTTATGCTATTTAGGCCATCTTTGTGTTCCTTCAAGTGAGCATGAAAAGATAATTTGGGAGGCACATTATAGTCAGGTGGCAGGGAACTTTGGTGTGGAGAAGACAATATCATTACTTTAGAATTATTTCTACTATCCAAAGATTCAATGAGACATCAACCAATGTATCAGGCCATGCACTGCTTGTGCCATTTCTAAACCATCCATGTTAGGTTTTCCCTCCCCTAAACATGTCCATGATTATGTGTTTGTTTTAGTCAATCGATTATCTAAGATGACCATTTTAGCACCATGTAAAAAGAGTATCATAGTCAATGCCACTATTAGGCTCTTCTTTGAGCATGTTCGGGTTCATTTTGGGCTACCACCGACCATTATTTCAAATAGGGACAACAAGATTCTCAGTACCTTCTAGTCCAACCTATGGTCTCTAATGGACACCGATATGACCAAATCAACTTTGTTTCACCCCCAAATATATGGGAAAATGGAAGTGGTCAACATAATGGTTTTGCATATCTTACACATGTACAATTCCAAGAATCCATGTACATGGGATGAGAGCCTTCCATATGTTCAACATAGCTATAATAGAGTCCTACCATGCTCAGACTTAGGGAGAAAAAGTAGCCAATTTTTTTGAATGGATCCAACACCTCCAACAATAGGTTCATGATATATTTCATAAGGCCAATGCCAAGTACAAGTAGTGACATGGCTAGCATCGAGTTCCACACAAGTTTCAGGTTAGTGACAAGGTATGGTTGCATCTGTGGAGAGAGTGCCTCACATGCCCCCATGAGAAGATCAAACCACTCCAATATGGGTCGTACACAATCTCAACACATAATTAATACTTGAATTTAAATCTCTTAACAATTCACTAATCTTGTATATTTTTTTTTCAAATTCATTGTAAATATTTCGCATAGTTTTTCTTTGTTTTACACAAAATTATGTTAATGATTTTGTTGGGATAAAATGAAATTGTTGTTTGTAATACCTTTATCATTAGTACACTTATTAAATTTCCTTTTTAAATTGCAACATATATTATAAAATGGAACCCAAAGAGAATGTAAACCGCCAAGTCGTAGACCAAGGAGAGGAAAACCCGAACCCAGTACAACCCAACATAAACACCCAAATTGATGAGGGGTTGGCCACATTAATAGAAAATGTAAGTAAATTAAGGGGCACGAGAGACCCAAGAAGAGATTCCTTGGCCAATTCATTAGACGTCATTGTGAGGTCCATTGCAAGTGCCCAAGGGGAATTGAAGTCTATTTATGAATACATGGCAAGAGTGTTTGAGTCTTACAAAACCGGATTGGATAGAAACCAAGTTACAGACTTGGGTATATTAAAACAAAAACCAATTTCTGTTTTTATTGATCCTCTGTATAGACAAAAACCACCTGTGACCAAGAAATGAATTTTCATTGACTAGTGCATCCACCCAAAAATTAGTCAAAACTAGATGGATAGGTGGTACATGGTATTTGATAAACCTCCCTGGAATAATAGGGAGGCACCTTAATATTTTTTGTGAAAAATTATGGGCTGAATTCATTTTGGGTCGGCATGTCAACTACTTCGACATAGGTGACTTCCAGGGGGTGGGTCGAGGGTCCACACAGGACCAATATCATGCTAGGAGTGATCCCATGGTAGGTCCTCATACCCCCAAGTGAAGGCCTAACCCCCCCTCCTATTGCAGAGAGCTTGCGACATGTAAAATTCACTATATCATCATTGACAAAAAGCCTAGTGCAACATGGAAAATTTGTTGCACTATCTCAGTAGGAGGTTCCTGCCGATGACATTGATAGAGGGGTAAGAGCTTCCCCCTGTACAATAGAGTTCAGTGAGGAGAGGGTACATGGACATAGTAGTCATCCATGTGAACCTCAAATATGATCAAGTTGTGGTAAAAATTTCTATGGGCCTATTGAGGATAGTGGAAAACAAAGATTCATGGAGGAGGTTAGTATATTAACCATCTTTATGTTCTTCATTGTTATATATTTATATAGTATTATGTGTATTTATATCGATATTTTATTTTATGCTATTTTGTAGTTTCTACGCCCATGTAGCAGACCCTCTATACCCATGGATGCATCAATGTTTGTCTCCACCACTCATGTAGCAGTAGAGGAAAACTACTCAATTGGTCTACCCCATACATAGGTATGTGACACATTGTATAGATTCACCATAGTGATTTCTTTATTTTATGACATCCTCTAATTTTTAATGTTCTTGTGTTTCTATAGGTTGTGGGACTAAGAGATGGCGAGCAATGTCCACCTAGGATGGAAAAGACACATGCATCACAAGTATCATGTGTAGAGTTAAATATCATTTAAATCTCAATTTTTTTGTATTTTTGTTGTTGAATTTTACTATTTTGTACTAATAATTCAATATTATTAATAAGTATGGAGGTTGCTCATATTTTTTCTAGTTTTAGTACTAGTCCTCTCCCTGGGCACATTCCCACATATTTTGAGTTACCTTACTCTAGGATGAGAGTTATTCCATCACTTGTATAGTCTGTGGGGGTCCATCTCTGCCCACCCCTAGCATATTTATTATTCCATGCATCCTTAGTGGATGCACCCACAGTCCACCCATTCACACCACCTTTTCCATCACATCCATCCACAATGGATGCACCCATATGCCACCCACCACCACCACCATTTCCATATACTCCATCCACTGAGGCTGCCATAGTAGAGGTTTCCTCGAAGCAGGTTTTACAAACAAGCGCTCCACCTCTCAGGGACTCTCCATTGAGGCCTGATATATTCATGGTGAGACAATGTATTGATGCTAATTTTTTGTGTATAATGAATGGAATTGATTTTATGCATATTTGTTTAAATTACATGATTGTTGGATTTACTTCACACACACCTAGGATTTATTTTTCCTAATGTTTTTCCTTGTTTTTTAGTCATAATTAGTCATTATCTAGTCTCCTATATTTTAGGGGAGAATATTCCACCTAGAGAATATTCTCTTTCATTTGACACTTCAGTTTGAGTAGTTGAGTTGAGTTTAGATGTTGCATTAGTTTTATCACCATGAAACATTGGGATCATCACCAGATAATGCGCACTTTCCTTGGGATCATCAATAGACTGGCACATTACCCTTGATTCCCTGATTTATCGCCTCACTACTCTTTGTTCAGTCAGTTAATTGAAGACTGGTTGACTAGTTAACTCAACTAGGTGGCAGTTCACTCCCGTAACTTCCTGAGAGACTAGACTAGGTGGAAGTTCACTCCCGTAACTACTGGTGTGTCTCCAGATCACTCTAGACCACCACTATGGTGCATTGGTTCTCCTCCAGTGCACACTCATTGATTTACACATAATATATCATGTGTAAACTATTCATTATTCACAACGATTAATGAGAATTCTTTCATTCTTTCTCTCCTCCTTCTTCTTTCTCAAATTATCTCTGTAAATGTGTGTATTATTGTTTATCTAGATATATTCTATGTATGTTCAACACATTCACATGGTATCAGAGCTGACGGACTACTAAGAAAAAGTTACACCAAAATTGATTTGCAGGTACAAAAGATTGAAGACATCGGAAATATGGATTTCCAAAAGGAATTTATTCTTACACCTTACAACTATTTTGCATGGAAGGAGAAAAAAACCATACATATTTGAACCAAAGGGTTGCACAGGTTAACCTTGAATATATATATATAGAACTGACATTAGCCATAGAAAAATCCAAGTATTTAAATCGCATGGATGAGGCACTTAGAACAATTTGCAGTCTTATTTCTCCTGATCTCCTTTTCACATATATTCTTGTAAGACTCCCAATGAAACTTGGAAAACCTTGGAAGGGATATTTGGAAAACAGGATGATATGAGGGGACACATGCTGGAGGTGTATCTACTCACATTGGATCCAAAAATCTTCGACAATATCCAATATTTTTTACAAAATCCAAGGATTTACTGTCATAACTCAAAGCTTGTGGGGTTGATAAATCGAAGGAGAAGAAAAAAATGGTTCTCACAATTATCTCTAATATTGGTCCTTAATTCTCTGTATTCACATCTACATTCCATTATGTCATATTTACCTCCGGATCCACCTTTAAGATGCCTTCTCTTGAGGACTTTATCGAATCCATGACACAAGAGAAAACCAAGCTCATCAACATGGGCACAATCAAAGCCCCAAGGACGCATGCACTCAATGTGCATGATGGCAGACACAAATGTCAGAAATATAAAGATAAATATAAATGGAAAGCTCATGCACATCGGAAGAAGGAAGGGCATGCAAAACCCTTCACTGATGCCTATAGATCCAAAGGGGAAAATGGAAGAAAAGGGGAGAAATGATCGTACTGTCAGAAAGGATTCCATCCAAAATCCGCATGCATGAAAAATAAAATAGATGTAATTTCTCAAATACTTCATCAAAATAAACTTGGAGATCGCATCCCCGAGGGTGCCAAGAAGAAGAAGCCAGAAGATCTGAATTCCAAGAAAGGCAATTCTAGCCATGCCTTGATTTCCATCAACTCCTCTCTCGATGATTGGATCATTGATTCAGGAGCATCACATCATATGTCTGCATCAAAGGAAGTATATTATTCTTTGGATGCATGCAAAGGTCCTCCTATTTTGATGGGTAACAAATCTTATGTCGAAGTCACCGACAAAGGAAGGATTGAACTCACCAACGAAAGCTTCAAGAACATGTCGCATGTTCCCAAACTTTCTGTCAACCTTCTCTCCAGGTATCAGATGAAAAATTCCAGCACCAGAAATAAATTCATATTCACACCAAATTCCGTGGACATCTACAACATGCAAACCAAGTCCAAGGTTAGTACCAGTGAGGTAAATCATCATTCTAGATTGTATACATTTTCTGAATTCATTGAACCTGATTCTTCTCTACTTCTTACTCATGCTGATGAAAGTAGTAGGATATGGTACAAAAGGTTTGGACATTTGAATTTCAGATACATGCAAAAAATTATCAAGAAAAGAATGGTTGATGGTCTACCAAACATCCATTTCTCCAAGGGAGTATGTGAGGGATGTGTTCTCGAAAAAGACCCTTAAGAGAAATTCGACAAAGGAAAGTCTCAGAGATATTATACACCTTTATATATGATCCACAATGACCTTATGGGTCCTTTTCTGCATCCATCCACCAACAAAGTGAGGTTTGTTCTCATTTTTGTTGATGATTTCTCATGTTTTACTTGGATCTACTTTCTCAGGAAAAAATCTGAGGTCTTTCAACACCTCAAAGATTTCAAATCCCTGATTGAGACATAGTCCGAAAAGAAGATCAAAGTCCTTGTTGGAATAGGGGAAGACCCAGGTTTCAACACTACAACAACACACCAAAAAAACCCTAACTACTGGCCCTTTCGACAACACCTGCAAAGTAGATGAAGTCTCACCCGAGGTAGAGGCAGAGGTGGTTGCGAGACTCAGGTGTCTACAACCTTATCTAGGACACAGATCTGTGATTATAACACTTAGCAATCACCTAGCATAGATTATTAATCAATATCCAACCCTTATGATACTTCGAATACAACACAAAGCATCGCAGTATGTGCTTAAATCTAAGATAATTCATCACTTAGCCACAACAAGATAGATTAGATTCGTCATATCAAGCACTAAGAATATTACATACCAGATCTAACATTCATTCGTATCTCAAAATACCAAAGCATAAATAGATCTATCTAAACACATCAAAGCACTTAACAAAGGAAGAGACAAACACATCAGGTAGCGGCACAAAGAAAAACATACAGATTTACCATGGTTCACCCCCACGCTGGGGCTACGTCCACAAAGTATTCTTCTTTATTAGATTCAGTTAATCAGGTTACAACATAGATCCATCCAAATCCCTCTTCTCATAGGACAGAATATTTGTGCAACTCTCTAGATCCTTCTTCCTTGCGTTACAACACTTAGCTTACTATAACATCCTCACAGTAACTTGCACTTAGCCTTGCAAGCCTTACCTAGTTCGCACAAAGAACTTATTCAACATCACATAGATGCACTACCAATTGCACTAACAAATCATACCTACTTCACATCTACTTCACATCTGTTTATACATACAAAAGTGGGCCTAAGCGTGGGTAAACCCATGGGATGACATCCCTTTCCCATTACATTATCCCCAAAAACCCAAAAAGGACCCAAAAAGGGGTCTATCTTCCATGATTTCCGCTTCACGTTGCACTCCATATTTGACAAGTTGTCGAAGTACCAAAAGCGGTCAAATATGACCAAGTGTTCCTCAAAACTTGGTCAAGGGACAACAATCCCCCAACACTCACCTGTGACTCATTCCGAGTCACTTAGGTCTGGGTAACATTGCCTTAAAGGTGTTGATCTTGGCTCGAGCTGCTTCGACTTGTATCTGTGTTACTTC
The DNA here is from genome assembly GCA_000966675.3 of Picea glauca. Lineage (NCBI taxonomy): Eukaryota > Viridiplantae > Streptophyta > Pinopsida > Pinales > Pinaceae > Picea > Picea glauca. Next base: position 92,971 of record JZKD02S0100136.1, read on the forward strand.
TTCTTACTCAATGAATTCTTGAACAACCACTTTGCTGATAGGTCCTTCCAGTTGTTGCTCAAATGTAACAACTACTTGTTCTAGTAGTGTTCCTTGGCCTTCAATTTCTTCAAACAGTAGGTAGGTCACCTCCTGGCTCAGCTGGAGTTTCTGGGTGACTTCCATCACTCTGTTCTGTGTGGTAAGAATGAGTTGTTGGGTAGTGCACTGTTCCTGGGATCTCTTCATCCTATCAATGGGTTATAGGAGCTTGAGTTGCACCTATACTATATCTGTGTGCTGCTTTTCTTCCTGGAGTTGGGACTCCATTTTCTTCAACACTAGGTCTTCAGATAGTTGTTCATATATATGTGCGCTTCTGCTACTTAGCTGTCTACAATTTGCAGCAAGTGTTTTAATCCTCTGGACTGCGTTCTGAGCATTCAATTCTCGTTGGTCGCAAACTTCTTGTAGATTCTATGGTATGGTATGAAGCTCTAATTCTAAGACCCTTTGTTGAAGTTGTTGAATGACTTTAGCTAGCTTCGTCACTTGGTGCTCTATGGGCTCTTTGGCCTTCTTTTCTAAGCCATTCACAGAGAAAAATGCTCTATTGACTGCTTCTTCAATTCCTATCTGCTTTGTGAGCAACTTCTCTTTCTCTTTTTGGATCTTCTCTCTATATTCTTCAAATTTTGGTTGGAGAGCATTCTTCTCTTGTTGTGCAGCTTGGCGTTGTTCAATAATTTCCTCCTGTGCTTTCTTTAGGGCCTGGGTGGCCTGTGATTTTTCTTCCTGAGCATGTCAAAGGCCTACTTTGACTGTATCAACAATCTTATGGAGTTGAACTGATTCATCTCCCACTTCTGTTGTTCCTTTTGGCAGAGGTGCTGTAGATATTGATCAGCTAGACTGGAGTGCTTGCTGTACTCCTTGGAGCACAATCTCAATTTGGATATACATTTGTTCCTGCTTTTCCTCCTGCTTCTCTATGATTTTGTTTGAAGCATCATTGACCACTGCAATGATGAAATCAAAGTCATCCAACGTGAGGGAAGGTCGCATATTGGTTACAGGGGTTCTTGGTTTCTTTGTGGAGGAAGATTTCAGAGGTGAGACCTTCCTTTTCTTCGATGACTCTTCTTTGTCCCTAGGCGGTGGTACTTCAACTTTGTGTTGTTCAGCTTTTGTACCTTCTTCGTCATCACCTTCTTCATCTAGTGTAATGGAATTCATCCTTGAAGATAGGATGTCAACATCCTGGACTTCTTCAGTCTTCTTCGTCGTCTTTTCTTTCTTTGTCTTACTAGGCCCAGGTGTATCCTGCGCAATTTCAGGGCTGTCGATGTCAGACATTTCTGCGGGGTTTGTTGAAACAAGGAGGTTCGTCGATCATTCCTTGGTGATATCTTCCAAGTCTTCTTCTGTCAGCTTATAATAGGACTGAAGTTGTTCCTGGTTCTCATTCGCACATGGGGTTAGGTATATAAAGTGGCGGTCCACGCTGAACTTTATCATAGGTCAAAATCTCTGCAAAGTGTTCGGGGTTATGCGAGGTTCACTCCTTATGGATTATTTCAGTTTGTTATAGTACGTCTTTAAAATGGCATTTGATTTCCATTGCTTGATCATGTCGTTCAAGTACCATAATGTACTGAACTTCATGGCTAGTGGCTCAAAGGGGTCAAGGTCTGGGAAGGTTGTGCCTTCCGGTAGCTCCCATGCAAAAAAAGCGATTAGTATTAGGAGCCAACTAAAATGGAATTCATGCCCCTGATCATGGGCTTCTTTGCAGTCAATCTCTATTTGATTCACCAGGTACTTCGCCCAGTTCATCTATAGTCCCTCTGTGCATTTTCCTGCGAGGGCAAATACAAAGCCAGATACTTGTGTTGGTCAATTATTGCGTACCAACTTCCCTGCGATTAGTTGGCATGTGAGGCGAACTGTGCCACTTTCAATAGAAGCTACCTTGTAGCCTCTTGTGCCTTTCTCAACATTTCCATAGGCTTCTTTGATCTTCTATGCAAGAGCACGGTCTGTGGTATTTCCAAGATAATACTCATGGGGATCAAGGCCCTGCATGCTAATCCCGGTGATCCTATTGATGAACGTCAGATCAATAGTTATGTGATGGTCTAACCATAGGTATCCTCCATGGTAAATTTCTAGCATCTATTTTACACAATCATTCACCTTCTGGTGTCTGTCGAAGTGCGGTATTTTCATAACGTTGAGTAGAGTAGACTATGTGAGGTTCATCGTCCATTACTGATGGATGAGCTTTGGATTCTTTCCCTTAGTTCTCATCAAGTACTTATACGAGGCGAGCATGTTGTAAGATTTACGGTCCCCTAGGTTGAAATTGCAAAACTTCAACGATGTAACCTTGTCTTGATCTACGCGGTAGGTGCGTACTCCTTTCAGTAGATATGCAGTGACTAGGGTGTATTCAAAATCTCTAGGGACATTGTCCCTGTTAATCTCACCGCTCAGAGGGGGTATGTAATTTGGTAGGATGGATGGCACTAACTTTGCATTGGCTATGTCGTACTTATGCTTAGTTCTTCTTTCTGCGTCGACTCGAGATGTTCCTGTGCGAGTAGTCGACGGGAAGGCTTGCACTCCTCCCGTCAATGATGCTTGGACTCCGGTGGACATTCGTATTTCTGAAATGACTCTCTCAATCATTAAATCAAGAAGGACCTCTGTGACAGATTCCTCAAGTGCGGTGATCTCGTCGGACATACACACTCGAAAAATATAATCGGGGTCACAATGATCTCAAACTGCTACACTAGGATGAACAATCTTCTTGCAATGATCACTGTAGACAATCACTAGTTCTGTGGGCTTTGATTTTTCAGTTATCAAATGTGTTCTTCGGGCATGGCACGATGAGATAAATAGGAAATTTCATCAACGGTCTTCTTGCGACGGTTATGAAGCTTCCATGAACATTGATCCATCCATTATGGCATGGTCCAATGGTCTGGTGGTGATCCTTTAATGCTTTTCTATCCGTTCGGTGCGGAAGTCGAACGGGTATTATCGATCCAATGACTATATTTATTTTCCACGATGAAGTGTTGTATGTCGTTGTTCAGATATCTCGACGAAGCTCAATTCCTGTGTTTTCCTTTTGCGAAGTTTCCTCTAGAGTCTTATGTAAATTTTCGATCTTGGCTCTCTTATTACTTAGCTTTCTAGCCTTCTTCCCAGTGAGCTTTGTCTCGGTCATCCTTTTTCCATTCTGATTCTTATCTTCTCTTGACATAGTCACTTCGTGATGCTGAGATTCTTTCTTCAGATCCAAGGGTAATACTCCTTCATTATATGGATTATGTATGTCGGTATTCTGTGGTTCCTCTAATACTCTTATAACTTCAATATCCAATTCCTTGGTGTTCAATAGCTTAGATTTGTTCTCTTGTTCTTCCATCAAGTAGGTGATCTTTCTAGTCATAAATTCCATGAGTTCTTGCTTCTTCTGTTCTAGGGCTTCCTTTTGTTCTTTTCTTCAGATCTGGTGTTTTTCAATCCAGATCTTGCCTAACAAATCTGGAAATGGGGCATGGTCCTCAATAAATTTAATAACTTCAAATTCTTCCTCTGTCGAAGCTCCATGGGTACTCATAGATATTTGGGTAATCCTGCCACATAGGGTTACCATTTTTCCTTTAAACAACCCTATTTTTCCTAGTAAAGGAACCATAGCAGGCCTTCCTAGGGTTTCCCAAGTACTTTGTGTCATAATTTTCACCTATGTTCCCTCATCCAAAGTAGAGTCAATGTCGAAGTCTCCTATTCTTACTTTGATTTTCTCCTTTTCTTTGAAGATCTCTGACAAAATGGAATCTTTATGTTCATCCAGGGTTTCTTTCATTTTCAATAACATAATCTCTAATTCTTTCTAGGGTTCTTCTATAATCTTAGTCTCTTGATCTCCTTCAGAGTTTTCGTTCTCTATATTCAACTTTTCAAGTCTATAAATCATTCTAAGGAAATCCAGTACTTCATGGTCCATAGCCTTACAATAGAGGCAACTAGGGTTTCTCCGAGGGCATTCCTTAGCAATATGTCCTGGTCTTCTGCAACTATAACAAAGAGTTAATCCTCTCTTTCTCTTTAATTATCCCCAAATCTTATTATATTGTGCGCTAGGATCATAATGGCTAGCCTGCAAAAAATTCTTTCTAGGGTCCTGCATCCATTGGTTAGTCCAAAAATTCTTTCTATGCATACATATAACATATATATCATTATACTTATCAAATCTATTCATATCAAACGTTCTTTCATCTAACAATGCCCTAGTTTTCAAGCTAGGAAACGATCCATCAAGCATACCTAAATCCATACGTTAGAAACAAAAAAATTCACTTCTTTTACTTTTACAGGGCACAAAGCTTCCAGATCTAAGAACTTTTAACTATTATTACCTTTATCAGAGCACATAGCTTACGGATCTTACTTCTTTTATTCAATATCAACCTCTTTTCTTATAGATATGAATTCTTTCCTTCAGATATGTCCTTCCTTCTTCAGCACAGAGCTTTTTAGATCAAGTGGATCCCTACGCACTAGGGCATAGATCCACGCACAAAGATTTCACAATTTCAGGGCAAATCTTTGCACAAATCGTCCTACATACCAGATCTAACATTCATTCGTATCTCAGAAGAACAAAGAATAAATAGATATATCTAAACACATCAAAGAACTTAGCAAAGGAAGAGACAAACACATTAGGTTGAGGCACAGAGCACAACACACATATTTACTGTGGTTCACCCCCACCCTGGGGCTACGTCCACAATGTCTTCTTCTTTATTAGTTTCAGTTAATCGGGTTATAGCACAGAGCCATCCAAATCCCTCTTCGCATAGGAAAAAACATATGTGCAGCTCGCTAGATCATTCTTCCTTGTGTTATAACACTTAGCTTCCTATAGTAGCCTCACAGTAACTTTCACTTAGCCTTGCAAGCCTTACACAGTTCACACATAACACTTGTTGGTCACTATAATTGCTTAATTAATTTCAAACAACCAAGTGAAACATAAATTATCAACCCAGGGAAGTCTTTTGTTTCAAAGATAGCTGCGCACTATATATGCTCAA
>JZKD02S0100136.1:104520-139158 GCA_000966675.3 Picea glauca
TTTCCCCCTCGAAGAGGATTATTATCTGAAAATATCTCTTTTTCAAGGCGTTGAGTACTTTTCCTGAGGTTTTTCTATGCTATATTGATGTTTGGTTCTTAACACAACACACTATACATATAAGTAGTGGGGAGCTTGTTTTATCTCACACACTCTAGACAAGACCTCTCATATGCAGTTGGTGCAGTTTCCAGGTTCATGCAGGAAACGCATGAGCTACATTGGAAGGCAACAAAGTCTATCCTTCAATACGTACAGGGAAACATCACCTTTGGGATTCATTATGTAGTAGACTCTACATTATATCTCATCGGGTTTACTGATTTTGACTGGGATGGCAATAACAATGATCGCAAGTCCACTTCTGGTTACTCACTCAGTCTTGGTTCCAGGCCTATCTGTTGGTCAAGAAAGAAGCAAGATTCCATTACTCTATCTTCAGCCGAGGCAGAGTACAGAGGGGTAGTTAACATAACCATTAAGGCTATGTGGCTACAAAAGTTTCTCACTGAGTTGGGTATTCAGTTTCATCAACCGATTGTCATCTAGTGTGACAACCAGAGCACTCTGAAGTTCTGCAGAGATCTAGTTCAAAGACATTAGATGAAGCACATCAAGATAAACATGAAGTACATCGAGGACTTAGTACACGAGGGGATCATTGACTTACAATTCTTTCCTTCAGCAGAATAGATGACATACATCTTCACCAAGACCTTCACTGAGAAGAAGTTTCATTCTCTGCGAAGTCGTCTTGGAGTGAAGGACACAGTTTCCTAGCAACTGTAGTTATTCTTTTTACATACATTGTACCTTGAGGGTGATTTTTTTCCACGATGGTTTCCCTCTTTCTTCTCTTTATTTTAGTGTATATTTTGTATTTGGGTACCTAACATGGCCTCGTTGCCGGGACACATTCTTTATTTTCACCATAGTGATGTTCAGAGGGGGTGTTGGAGTTACTTCACACACACCTAGGATTTATTTTTTCTATGTTTTTTCCTTGTTTATTAGTCATAATTAGTCATTATCTAGTCTCCTATATTTTAGGGGAGAATATTCCACCTGGAGAATATTCTCTTTCAGTTGACACTTCAGTTTGACTAGTTGAGTTGAGTTTAGATGTTGCATTGGTTTTGTCACCATGCAACATTGGGATCATCACTACCTAATGCACACTTGCCTTGGGATCATCACCAGACTGGTGCATTACCCTTGATTCCCTGAGTTATCTCCTCACTACTCTCTGTTCAGTCAGTGAACTGAAGACTAGTTGACTAGTTAACTCAACTAGGTGGCAGTTCACTCGTGTAACTGCCTGAGAGACTAGACTAGGTGGCAGTTCACTCCTGTAACTAATGGTGTGTGTCCAGATCACTCTATACCACCACTATGGTGCATTGGTTCTCCTCCAATGCGCACTCATTGAGTTATACATAGTATATCATGTGTAAATTATTCATTATTCACAACGGTCAATGATAATTCTTTCATTCTTTCTGTCCATCTTCTTCTTTCTCAAATTCTCTCTGCAAATGTGTGTATTATTGTTTATCTAGATCTATTCTATGTAGGTTCAACACATTTACAATGATTTGATCCTTGTAATTGATGCAGGGTGGAATCACTAATAGATTAGGGTGACAAAGGAAGGTAACTCCCTCATGATTGTTTGTACCATCTGTAGTGAGTTGTCTTATGTTGAATTACAAAGTCTTTAAATTCATTGTGGAAAAAAACTTATAATTTTTTTTTTCTTTGTGCGTCTCCAGAGTGATAAACCACGCCTAGGCCCAAAAACACTAGAGGTGATTCTTTGAGAAAGAGAAGAAAGATCAATTTCCAAGATACTCCTGAGGGTGGTGAGGGTGGTAGTGGTCAATGACTGACCAATGACTGTCATTTTGTATCTAGGCCACCATATGGCTATTTTTTATGTTAGGGCACTTGTTGTCATTTTCTATATTGGGCATGAGGTGGAATTTTGTAAAAAATGTACAATTTAGACGATGTTGAATACACACACACACACACATGCATTTTGTGGCATGTTTTTTATGAATCTCATTGTTTGTACATTTTATGTTGATGAATGTATGAATTTATTTAATTTGATTAATTACATTTTAAAGTGTTAATGAAGTCTATGTAATTAAGAATAGTTCATTTTTTCTAAATTTATTATAAATACTTGCGTTACTGTTACAAGGGAAAAACTCTATATGGCCAAGGGTAAACCACAATAGACAGGTATGACTGCATAAATCAACTCAATTCCAACATATTCCATATAAAATAATGTGTAACATAAGAAAGAGGCCTACCTTGATCCAACGTTTGATGATGTTCCACTGTTGAGAACTTTGACCCAAAGATTTATACCTGCAAGAAGTTCTCAACAAACAAGCAGAGAAAGTACATAGTGATGATATAAAAGGGGTTAGCACATCAGGTAGCATAATCCATTAACAAACATTACAAACATGCCCATGGATAATAATCATTTATTTGAAAGATACCAATAGAACACGAAAGGAGTATTTCAATTAATAATTGATCAACATAAGTGACAACATTATAGACTTCCGTGTCGACACGGTTAGAAACCAAGAAACCAAGTTCCTTCCAAATGTGTCTCCACCACTTCAATCCTCCACCAAAGACAAGCTCATAGGAAAGAGGCAATGAGGTCCTCTCAACAATAGGGAAAGAGCTTGGGGGTTGAACATTGTGTTCAGACTTGAGGGAAAAAGGGATGCAGACTCAATATGATGTAATTTCTCCAGGGTAACTTTGCTCTCAAAGTTGAATGCTTTCTCCTCTTTTCCATAGCTCGAAATTGTGCTCTTATAGCCTTCAGAATTCAACTAAAGGGCCGATTCCGAATTTTTCTAGTATATGGAAGGCCAAGAATCAGAGATCTTATATTGCGACATGGAAGCCTGACCTCATTTTGTATTTTCTGGAAAAAATCCCAATATATGTGAGTTGTAGTGGAGCAACAAGTATATACGCGCCTTGTATAATAGATAGGGAGCGTATATGTGGAAAAATGTATATTTTTAGCTCTAAATTCATCAAAAATGGATGATAAGTCTACATAGGGAAATGGAAAAAGGCCCTCTGTGCAAGATAGCAATGGTGAGGCAAATCTTGCTATAACAGATGCCCCCTAATGTGTGAGATCAAAGGAGTATATGCGATGGCCAAAATACATTATAAATAACCCATAAGTGGAGTGGTAGAGAACCAGATGGATGAACTCAATTTCTCATTACATTATGTACTGACTTTGCATACATGGCTGCCAAGAATACACTGCATATCCATGTGGAAAATATACCAAACAAGTGTTCATGGCCATGAATAGGAAAATACAAATGCGTTTACATGCCAAAAGTTGTCATAGTCATGAACAAGGCCCAGTGAAACCAATCTCAAAATCCATATGAAGATGTCTGTATACCACGGAGTACAATGTGATCTCCCATGATCATTGAATTCAAATAGGTACTAGTCCAATGAAAGGGAAGCAACAACTCAGGAAAGTTGTGGCCACATACTGGTGTCTTCAAGTCTTCTACACTATCCACCAAAGGTGCAAGTCTACATCATGTGAATAAAGGAGTTGAGGTTGAACATGATGGGACATTGTTTGATTACCGGTCATTGAGGTATACCATTAACAAATGCGAGACAACCTACCAATAATGAAAGTAGGTATCAAGGCATCGAGTACATTCCTACAAGTGTGAAAAATGAGTCGATGTCGAACACTTGAGAAATCCATTGATCAGGAGACATTGATGTATTACCATCTGTCAATGGAGAGAGAGCCTGCCACTAATGACTGCAAGCCTCAAGGTACTCATAAAACTCTAGGTCCCATATCCATAATAAATGAGCCGAAGTCGATGGAAATAGATGCATTGAAAGGAGAGCATTGAGGCATCTCTCATCAACCATCATGGGGAACAAAGTAGGAGCTTCATGATTTGGTGGAGATCAGACGAAGAACATGTTCATGAACCAACGACCCTATGCATCTTTCGCGTGTGCCAAATGCAAGTGGTACATGAAAAGGACCCTCTAAATAGCAGCCAATGATGAAAAACTGCTGACAAAGGCGAGGAAACCACCAATAAGGCTAATGGCATCCAAAACACTGCACGAATCCCAAAGTGTGAATAGATGTCTTGTCGTCGAACATAAGGGAATCCACCCAGTCAACGACCAATGATGAAATGTCAATTGTTGGGTTCAAGATTACCTACGAATGATGAAAGTAGGGCTAGGGTGCGTGATAAGACCAAAGTATCATGTGATTCTGAGACAAACCGAGGGTATGGACGACATTCAAAGTCAATATTTCTGAGGAGTGGATGAGACAGGTTGATATACTTCCTTTGAAAAAGAGAATGAGACATATGGTGGACTCCGACAACATAGAATAAATGATGTGACAATTATATGCAGGAGGCATCCATAATGTTCTCTGTAGGGACTGGAAGAGTAACCAGTTGGTAGAGAAAACTCTGTAGCGAGATCAAATTCCTAAGGCCATGCTAAACCCAAAATTATGATGACACAAGGACTCAATAACTTTGTGATCTATTCAAAGGCGACACGACTGCTTCCAATTACAATATAGTACTCCCTTCTTGCCCGTCTTTTTTTTGTTTTTTCACAACAAATGAATGCTATGATACAGAGGAGGAGATGAGTGTCGCAAGTAAGAAAAAATAGTTCCAACAGTGGAACATACCTATGCTTAATGCAAGTAAATGCATGCGGGAGATGGACACTTGGGGTGATGTTCCCTCTAGGGTATAGGGTGTCAAATTGTGAAGGATATAAACAAGGCTCTGCTTGGTTGAGGATGAAAATTGCTTAGGCAAAGGTTTATAACGCAAAGAGAGAACTAGATAAAGGCTCAATACTACAAGCGAGGGCATGAGATGCAATCACAACTTAATGCCAAAAAATGTCCTTTTTTATGTCTTTTAGTCTACTTGGTGTGAGAAAGGGGTAAACTTGTGCCAAATAGATGTCTTTTCAAATAGAATTTACGAGTGTGAAAAAGACAAGTTCACTCGGCGATCTTTTCAATTTTTGGTAGAGAGTTAGAAAAGAGCTTAATTAAGACTCATGACCTTTCATATCCAACTTTAATGAGCGTGAAAGGGGCAAATCACTCGGTGATCTTTTCAGTTTTTAGACGAGTCGAAAAAGAGCTTAACTGAGACTATTTTTTTCTGTCTTAATCAACATGTAAAAGGGGAGGCCAAGGCTCCCATCTTAGTATTCTATGGAAATTCAATATCTCACGGATAGCTAACAAAAGCTTGGGAAAACCCAAGGCTTTCCAATTCGAGGAGGAAAAATTTCTAATGGAGGTAACAGTCTCCGTAATGGTTTGGATAATGTCTCTTAATGGAAAAGACATAGGTGGGGAAATGGGATGACCCATTAGATTGTTCCAATCGAAGGGAACTTCATCAAGACTTGGAGGAAGAACATTCTAGGAAAGAATAAATATCTCTCATTCAGAAGGGGGAGGATTTGAAATGTTGATGACATGGATGAAAGGTGCATCATTCTCTTCAGGGAGAGTAGGGCTGGCCAGAGATTGCACTGGTGTGGCCACTTCTTCAATTATAGGTTGAAGAGGATGTATAGTAATAGGCGCAAGAGACGCTTCACCTTTAACAAAGGGGGTGATGTCGGGAGAAGATTGCATCAGTGGAACCACCAAGAAGATCAAGGGAGAAGTGGTGTGAGGAGAAACCACAGAGGTTTCAGAACCCGAAAGGATTTTGGGTGAGCCCCACACTTCTGGTATCCCGACAGTAACCAGGAACAAATGAGTAAGTTGACTTCCTTCGCAAGTCCTGAAAAGGAATTTCAGTTTACACCTGAGACATCTAGGATTCTCGATGTAACTAGCAGGGGAAAGAGAGTCGTCTCCTGTATGATGAATAAAGGTGGGAGATGTGACATGGTTATGATTCGGGGAAAAAATAATGGTGCCCTCAACATAATTGGTAGAGGTTGGGGGCAAGTTGTATACATAGTTTGTAGAAGAAATCAACCCATCTCCGATGTGAATGGAAGAGGTTGGCAATGGAGAACCAATATGACTGACAGTGACTGGGCTGGTGATAGATGGTGGCATTTGATTCCATGATTTGGGGAAATATTTATTATGAAAAATTGAAAGCCAGGTAGGATCTTGGTGTACGTCTTGCCCCAACCCAGAAAGGTGTTGTTTCATGCCAAAATGGTCCAAAGAGGTTTGGAATGGCATCGTCACTGAGGTCTGTTAAGAGAATGAGGTAGGATAAGGATTATTCGAGTGAGGATATATGTTTCCCTCTTGTGAAGGGGTCCCATAAGGAGGGTATCCTGAACCGTAAAATTGATTCTCTCCATATGAAAGATGTGGTGGTAATTGAGGACCTGTCATGGAAAAAGCATTCGATGGAACTGACATGGAGGACGAAAGATACATGGGTGGGGTGTAATAAGTGGGATAGGCACCCATCTTAGTACTAGCTCCTAAAAGAGCATATCTAGTACTGGATCCATAGGGGGGAAGGTTCCAACTTCCCATGGGGACACAACTCATATCAAACGAAGCAGTAGGTATCGGACCCATGGTGCCCTCGGGTCCAATGCTAGGATTCATATATGTGGGTCAGGGAAAGTGTTGCACAGGAGAAGGCATATCAACAGAAAAATGGCTAGATACCCAAGGTGCGGACTGAGCATTGTAGTTCTACATACCATTGTAAAAAATGGAAGGGTCCATCCCCATGAAATTAGCAGGTATCATGGGGTGGGTAGCAGCGAATGAGAGAGAAAAAGAAAATCCACTGTCCATAATGATGAAACCTAAAATAGACGCCTAAGGTTGACTAGTATTCTAAGAGCATACCAAAAGTGAAATGACCAATATGCATGGAAACATGATAAAGTGGCTGAGTGGCCTCCCTCGCTAAAGAAGGTATGTCCCATCCAAGAGGGACCCGAGACTCCCCGCTAAAGTTTGGAGGTAACAAAATCAGTTATAAGGGCCCTCGTAGGCTTAACAACCAGTCGGTCAAATCCCCCCAAAGAGGTAATCCTCCATAAAGGTTGTGTGTTGTCCGACCCCTATCTGACTTAGGATATAAGTAGAATAACCCCCGCAAGTAACCTATGAGATACCTAAGTCAAGAAACTAATAAACCACTGCATAACCGATGCACATGCGAGTAGTCGTAAGTCCGGATCACCGTATGGGTAGGGTAGAAAATCCCAAAACCTTGAAAGCACTACCTGTCATAGAGGTATGGGTACTAGCAAGATCCCCAAATACGAATAAATCCACAGAAATATCTCTGACGCTAGGTGAGTATCCAGGGGTTATCCCTTCAACTAACTTCGCGCAACCTTGTGATTAACTCCAGTGTGAGTGGAGACTCCTGATATTACCAATTATACAATGGACTTCTCAACTCCTTGTCTCAGACACATATGTTGATTTAATTTCCTTGGATAAGTTTACTCACAAAATCCTATTCCAAGGCACTAAATCCTAGGCTAGTTTGTGCACCCTAAAAAATAAAACCGTGACTAATCAATTTTAGTTTAAAGAGTAAATTTTATTGGTTGTGGTTACTCAAAAAGGTATAGAAGTGAAACTCATGGTGTTATGACTTTGCAAGAAAATAAATACGGATATAATGCAAAGTCTATCTTCACTTTTCAATGAATGATATGCTAATAAGAACAATGCAGTCTTTAGTTTCAACTCTACAATTCAGAATTAAAATGAAATTTTCACTAAATGTGCTAAGCTAATGATAAAGATTTCAAGACGAAAATGCCAACCAATTCAAAATGCCTATTTTTATTTTTATTTTCAATATACTAAAAATAAAATGCATGGACTGATGAGCAAACTGGTATATAAATTCTACTGTGTATAAAAGAAATAACTCGAGTAGAATACCAAGAATCCAAGAAAACAACCCAGATAACAAGGACAAATAAAAAATGGAAAACAAAGAGAAAGACTCTGCCCAAAAATTCAACTCCAAACAGGTTTCCTGTCATCCCAGATAATCTCAACAGGCACTATAGAGACCTGAGAAGGCTCAATAATCTCCAAATCCCACCCAACAGTCACTAAACCAAGCAAACAAGCAAGGGGAAGTGGTATACGTGACTGTTCAGGAGAACATAACATATATACACTTCTTGCAATGAGACATGAAGCGTGTATACATGATTGTCAAGGGAAAAAGGGCATATATGATTTAAAACAAGGCTAGGCAAGGGCAAAAGGATGAAAATTCAGACTCGGAGTGAACAAAATTTGTCAAGCAGTGATACGACAAAAAATACAAAGGAAAAAGAGCAATGTAAGAAGAAGAAGTACTTCAACCCTTAGAAGGAAGATCTCTCCCCAGTATAGTCACCATTTCTATTACAAGGGAAAAACTCTCTATGGCCAAGGTTAAACCACAACAGACAGGTATGACTGCAGAAATCAACTCAATTCCAACATATGCTATATAAACTAATGTGTAACATAAAAAAGAGGCATACCTCGATCCAACGTTTGATGATGTTCTAGCGTTGATCACTTTGACCCAAAGATTTATACTTGCCAGAAGTTCTCAACAAACAAGAAAAGCAATTATATAATGATGATATAAAAGGGGTTAGCACATCAGGTAGAATAATCCATTAATAAACATTACAAACATGCCCATGGATAGTAATCATATATTTGCAAGATACCAATAGCATGGGAAAGGATTATTTCCATTAATAATTGATCAACAAAAGTGACAACATTATAGACTTCTATGTTGGCACGGTTCGAAACCAAGAAACCAAGTTCCTTCCAACTGGGTCTCCACCACTTCAATCCTCCAGCAAAGGAAAGCTCATAGGAAAGAGGCAATGAGGTCCTCTCATCAATAGGGAAAAGCTTGGGGGATGAACACTATGTTCATACTTGAGGGACAAAGGGATGCCGACTCAATATGAATTAATTTCTCCATAGTAACTTTTCTCTCAAATTTGAATGCTTTATCCTCTTTCCCATAGCTCAAAATTGTGCTCTTATAGCCTTCAAAATGCAACTGAAGGGTCGAGTCAGAACGTTTCCAGTATATCGAAGGCCAAGAATCAGAGATCTTCTATTGTGACATGGAAACCCGACCTCATTTTTTATTTTATGGCACAAATCCAAATATATGTGAGTTGTAGTGGAGCAGTAAGCGTATACACATCTTGTATAACAGATAGGGAGTGTATATGTGGAAAAATGTATATTTTTATCTCTGGATTCGTCAAAAAGGGATGATAAGTCTGCATAGGGAAATGGAAAAAGGCCCTTTGTGCAAGATAGCAATGGTGAGGCAAATCTTGCTATAACAGTTACGCATTAACAAATCTCTTATGGTGTAAAATATTTCTAAGTGCTAAATCCATATGCAATTAATGGTTCTCATTACCTAAATTTGACAAAAGGATGAAGACCCATCCTATTTAAGACTCCAGGAACCAGTAATACCAATCATGTAGGATAACATAATCACAATAGAAACAAGAGAGTTGAAACCTCACATTACTCTATCCAAAATGGAGCATGGTTCATTATAATGGAAATCACAACATGTTACAAGGGTTTCTTAATACAAAATCAACATATAAAATATGATTGCACAATAAAGCCTCACATCAAATGAAAATATAACTCAAATTATCCATTAAGCTTGCCAAAATGTTCTACAATGTATCCCAAGAGGAGAGCTTCTAAATACATAAATTCTCCACCCTTTACAATGGAGAGAGAGAACTCTTATTTATAGAGCAAGTCTCTTCTCTTATACAATAAAATATTATTATTTTCTAACTAACTCCATGACAAGTCAAATAAATATTATAATAATGAATTAGTTAGATCTCTCCTCAATCCATGGTTGACCATGTTAAAACAAGTGGGCATTAGCCTCTCCAAATAAATTCACCCTGATCCAAAAATAGTAGTAGTATGCACCAAATAATGCTCATGAAGTGGAAACACCACCAAAAATAGGCATCACTCCAATTCAAATGCGAATTTTCCACATGGAATGTTCCCTCCAAGAATTTTCATGCATGCAACCACTCCAAATTTGTGAATTCCAAGGTATCCAAATCCATGTATGAATGTGCAAGATGCCAAGTGGATGGGGTGTACACAACAAAGTATATTATCAATGCCTAGCCTTACATTGCCTTGATTTTTCTTTCGTTGCTTTCCTAGCCTTGCCTTGTCTTTTCTTTCCTAGCCATTCCTTGCCTTGTGTTCCCTTACCTTTCCTTTACTTTCCTTGCCTTGACTCACCACACCTTTCATTTCCTTTCCTTTCCTCACAATTCCTTTCCATGCCATGCCTTTCCTTTCCACACCATGCCTTGCCTTTCCTTTCCTTGCCATTCCATGTCTTTCCATGCCTTGCATTTTCACTCCATGCCATGCCATGCCATTCCTGGCCTTTCCATCTCATGCCTTGGATTTCCATGCCATTCCATGCCTTTCCATGCCATGCATTTCCTTTCCATTCCATGCCATGAAATGACTTCCATTTCCTTTCCTTTCCATGCCATGCCTTGGATTTCCATGCCATTCCATTCCTTTCCATGCCATGCATTTCCTTTCCATTCCATGCCATGAAATGACTTCCATTTCCTTTCCTTTCCATACCATGCAATTCCTTTCCAAGCCATTCCATGCCTTGTCTTGCCATGCCATGCCTTGTCTTTCCATGCCATGCCTTTCCATGCCTTTCCTTGCCATACCATGCCTTATATTTCCTTGCCTTTCCATGCCATGCAATTCCTTGACTTGCCTTGCCATGCCATTCCTTGCCTTTCCATGCCATGCCTTTCCTTACCTTTCCATGCCTTTCTTTGCCTTGAATTTCCATGGAATGACTTTCCTTTCCATGCCATTTGTTGCCTTGGTCACCTCAACACTATAGTCATTTGGATATCGCATAGCTCATATCCATGAATATACATTAAACATTTCATATGAGAATCCTTATCTTCATTAATGTTCAATTAATAAATTTGTATTCATTTACACAATGCCTTGCATCCATTATACATAATTATGAACTAATATCCACATACCAAATTTTCACATTTCAATTTGCATGTTTAAACAAATCACAAAACTAGCATCATCATAAACATATAGCAATAAAAATCATATCCCACAACACATAAACATATCCATATGTATACATATCAAATGTCTACATGATTCTAACTAAACCCAACAAATAATAAGAAATGGATCATTAAGATAAGTAAAAATCAAATTTCTAACCTTATAAGGACAAAATATAGATTGCTACATTTAAAAATTCCTAGAACATAACTATGATCTAAAATAGACTAATCCCTCCTTGCATGCCTTTCCATGTAGCTTCCCATTTTCACCTATACAACAATAAATATATATCTTTCCATAACATTATGAAAACAAAAATTCAAATCAAAATGTGGATTGCAATGAAACAAGCATCACAAAAAAAGGAACATTTCTTATCCCAAGAAATAAAAAACATTTTTTCTAGGGTTATATGACTTAAATTTATGTCACAAATTTCCTTTCCATCCAATGAAATGGGTTTTCCCTTCCATGCCATACCTTTCCATGTCATGCCTTTCCTTCCCATGCCATACCATGCCATGCCTTGTCGTGCCTTGCCATGAACTTCCATGCCTTTCCATGCCATGCCTTTCCTTTCCTTGCCATGCCATGCCATGCCTTTCTGTAATATCCCTTGGTTGAACCCAAATGTAAATATAACCCAAGTATATTTAAGCTAGTGAGTTGTTTAGACATCATTTTGTAATACACCTTTCATGGCATGGTGCACACATATACTACGCAGTAGAGGGATGTAATGTACACATTTCTGAATACCGTGCGTAGTAACTAAGGTGCGTGCAACCCTAAAGATAGAGGGTAAAACGCGCGGTAACTAAGTGCACACAATATTAAGGTCAACGAACCTTTGTGTATACAATATGCATTATAGGCTGGAGAGCTAGTATTATAAGCCATAATGCTTATGTTTTGGTATTAGGCCAGAATGCCTAGATGTCAAGGGCCAATGCACCTACTTTGTACATGACTCATGATTAATATAAAATACATCATTGCACATAGACCGACCACGATAAAAGATATTGGGGACTGAACTTCATCAGTTAGGGAAAGGGAGTGCAAAAATTCAAGGGAATATTATATTAATATTCCAGAACATAAAGTATGGATAATTTTATCCTAAGTTCTAAAGTTGGGGACAAGTGGACAAAAGTAACTTCGGATATGACAAGTGTCAAGTTGGTGACATGCATTCATATCACGAGGAACCTTAGATCATGGGGGATTATTCAGGAGAGGGACCTTACGAATGGAAAACAGATAGAGGAGGGGAACCATTGGACTGACCATCATTTTTGACAGAGTTCATAGTGATTCCAAAAACACACTCAGTTATCCAGTCAATGAATCCATGACTATTTCACTCATACATTTCGTTATCCTTGAGACAACCATTCCACCTTTCTGAAACCAGTTTCCCCATCCCTTTTGGTTGGTGTACCTGGTTAGCTTGGAGCGGGATTGAAGAAGCGGGTTTTCAGGCTCGTGAGCAGTTCTATGGGTGAGAGAATTGTTGGGGATTTATTTTCGTTGGTGCTAAACTACAGCTACAACACTCTGAGACTTCCAGTCCAACCTATTTTTGAATCCCTGGAAGGGAAGTGGGGCAGCCGAGGGACTGTTGAGAAGAGAAGGGGCACACTTCCTTGGGTGGGAAAGGCATGTGGGGAATGAGAGGTTGTAGTCTGTTAGTTGAGTGAGAACTTGAGACATAGTCTTTCCTGTTGTCCATGAGCCTTAGCCTGGATAGGAATCCCTTTACCCTGGGTGGAGTTCAGTCCCAGCTCGGGGGTGATTCACTGTTGAGAGTGATGAACAATGTAATCTATGGCTGGGAGGTTTTTGGACGGTCTGTAAGTAGTTGGTGACAACCTTTCTAAGATAAGTACCGATTTTATGATATTTGGATATGTTGTTTTGTTATTTACATGCCCATGTTATAATTTTATCATATATGTGACTATGAATGCTTGTGTGCTTATGGGTCATAATGCTTGTGTGCTTATGGGTCATAATGCTTGTGTGATTAGGTGCACGGAGAAGCATTTACCTGGTAATATTTCTATGCACGATAATATAAATGAACAGGTCAATTTAATGCGGATGAAGTCGCTTGGAAGGTGAGGAGTCTGAGTTTAAATTGCATAATAATAAAAGAAAAATAAACACATAACCGCATTGAATCATTGATTAAAAAGAATTCCGAATTTTAATTTCTTCTGATTTAGATAGATGAAAAACAAATATAAGATTACAAGAAAAAAAAAATTTATTATAAAAGAAAACAAGGGTCATAACATCACCAAATAGAAATTGTAATAAAACAGTTTAAAAAATCCGTTTTTGTATTTATATAATCATATTAATCACAAAATTACAAAAGGGTGATGACGACAGTTAGCCTGTTGTAAAAAGGGTCGTTGAAGAACAGGCCTATCATCTTTGGTACTATTTACCTCCACTACCGGTTGTTCAAATTTTTTTGAGACATGTTATCTTAGTTGAAGACTTACTTCAGCTTAGCGATCTCCACCTTTAAAGAGGAGTCTAACCAGACGGGTTGATTTTCTCCAACACTTTCGACCGCTTTAAACATAGATTCCTCCTTCTGATGCCACTTACTCCTTTTCTTCTTAGTGGCTGGCCTGTTGATGACTAAATCCTTTATAGTGGGATTCGGTCTGACTTCCAATCGCGAGTCTATAACCGACTCTGTGTGGAACTTATTTTCTAGAAGGTGCGCAAGGACCCTTTCTTCCTTATTCGCAGGAAAGCCTAGCATGTTGCTCGAATAACCAGTCTCACTTGACTTATCTTTGTCCATGTATCTCAGGTTGGGGATACCAAAATGTGTCTTTACATAGAGCAGGAAGTCGAGCAGCTTGAAGTTTACTATGGTTATGGATACGCATATATCTTCATACTTGGGGAGTGGTAATTATAGAACTCCATTTATGAAGCGCAGACATATTACGTACAAGAGCGTTGGGTTTCCATTCTCGGCCAATCCATTTCGAATGATTAGCTTTTGATTTCATTACATGGTGGTGTTCAGCTAATGTCACATGGCTGCGAAGTACCAAACGAATGGAGCAGGGCGATCTGACTAGCTGTCGCCCGCTCCATGAGTGGTGGATTTGACATGTTGAGACATGTGATACCACATCTTGGTGAAAGTGGTTTCGACAATACCACCTTCTTGCGCAAGTGTATCTCGAAAGTCATTGCATGTCAACATTCTCGAGACTTGGGTCTTATCTAGAATTGTCATGGTGATAACACCAGAAAACCGAGAGTGATAATATTGATGTGTATGTTGAATCGAAATGGTGCATATTCTCATGAATTGTTGATTGGTTAGTCTGATTAGTTTCGATGGCTGTACGTTTTGCAGAATTAACAACAACTCGGTTAGGACAGACCAGTGCAGAGTCTATAGGAATGGAAGAGGCACAGGGGAATTACAATCATTCAGAGAAGAGCAGAGGGATGGATGTCCATTTGGGCATGGAAGGAACGAACTCCAATGGACATGGAGAAGAAAGGAATGAAGATATGAATATAGCTGAGACCATTAAGAATTTGAATAAGGATGTCCAAAGACATAAATATGATAATGAAAGGATTATGAAAGCCAAAGAGCAGCAAGATGACTTCAACATGAAGCTATTGGAAGGTTTGAACATAATAGAGAATAAATTGGTTAAGGAGAGTGACTCAAGTATATCTAAGAGTCACAAATATTTAGAGGAGAAGGGATAAGTAAAAAGTTGTAGTAGACATCACCATCATCCCCATAGACATTCCCATAAGAGAGTAGGAAACAAATCATGTCTATCCCCTATCAGAAGGTATAAGAGATTTGGGATGGATGAGCTGTGAGGAGAAATGAACAAAATCAAACCTCCTACATTTGATGGTGATCACAAGAAGGATGAAGATGTCGAAACATGGTTGCTAGGCATGGGGAAGTATTTTCAATTGCATAATTATTCTTCCCATGTTGAAGGTAGAATCATTATCTATCAACTCAAAGGAAAGGCCTCCATGTGGTTGGATCAACTTGTGCAGGTACAACACATTGTAGAGAAAAGTGTTACTTGGAGAGAATTCAAGAAGTATTTTGAGAAGAAATACTTGACCAAGAGATACTGTGAAAAAAAAATGAAAGAGTTCTTTGAACTTAAGCTTGGAAGTATGACCATAGATTAATATGAGAGAAGGTTTTTGGAACTGTTGAAGTATGTCTCTTTCATTAAGGATGATACATTCAAGATTCAATGGTACTTAAGTGGATTTCCATCGTTCATCAGTGACAAAATATAGTATGATGATCCCAAGACATTAGAAGAAACCATAAGAAGAGATAAATGCTTATATGACCAGCAGAAAGCAAGACCAACTTTCCAAAAGGCTTGGGATGAAAATAAGAAATTCAAGATGGATCAGAGGAAGAAGGGAGCTAAGCCACCATTCTTCAAAAATAATCCACAATGGTAGAAAACGCATAAGGAAACTAGAGTGATTGACACAGGGAGTCAAGGGCCAAGACAACCACCTATGCAATGTTGGGGTTGTAAAGGAGACCATAGGTTCAGATATTGTCCTCACAAAGGCAAAAAAGGTAGGAATTTTCACAATGTACAATGATCTGAGACAGTAGAGGACATGGGCATAAATGTGCCAAGGATTTATGCAGCCCTGGACAACAAGCAAGAAGAGTATCAGTCCCACATGATTGAAGTGGAAGGTATGATCAACAACCAAACACTTGCTATTTTAATTGATTCAGGAGCTAGCCATAGTTATATAGACCCAAATATGGTGGAAAGTTTTCATTTACCAATAAGCAATCTTGGTAAATCCAGGTTGGTGAAAATGGCTACAGGAGCCAGGAGAAAAGTTAATGAGATGGTTAAGTATTGCCTCATAGACATGAATGGACTAAATACTAGGGTAGATTTGAACATCTTACCCTTAGGTTCCTATGACTATTTAATTGGGATGGATTGGTTGGAACCACATCATTCTCTATTGGATTGTCATAAAAAAGAATTCACTTGCTGGAATGAAGAAGAGAACCAAAGGAAAGTGCATGGAATTCCTAGGGCAGTAACCGTTAGAGAAAATTCAGCATTACAGTTGAAGAAATGTTATAGAAGATGATGTCAAATATTTGCAGCTCATATGGAGGAGACACCTAAAGAAAATGTGCAAAATTTGGAGGATTATCCAGTCCTGAAAGAGTTTGAGGATGTATTCAAGGAAGTACCAGGACTACCCCCAAGGAGAGACATTGATTTCTCTATAGATTTGATGCCTAGAGCAGCGCCAGTATCAAAGACTCCTTTCAGGATGAGTACACCAGAATTGAAGGAGTTGAAAATGCAGCTTGAAGAAATTCTAAAGAAGAGGTATATACACCCAAGTGTATCACCTTGGGGTGCCCCAGTGTTGTTTTTGAAAAATAAACATGGAACTTTAAGATTGTGCATTGACTTCAAACAATTAAATAAAGTGACTGTTAAGAAAAAATATCCTCTACCAAGGATTGATGATCTCTTTGATCAATTGAAGGATGCAAGGATATTTTCAAAGATAGATCTCAGATCAGGATACCATCAGGTAATATTTAAAGAAGAAGATATTAGCAAGACCACCTTCAGGAAAATGTACGGTCATTATGAGTTCATAGTGGTACCATTTGGATTGTCAAATGCACCAGTTGTTTTCATGTGCTTAATGAATGGTGTTTTTCAAGAGTATTTGGACAAGTTTGTCATTTTCTTTTTGGATGACATTATTATATATTCCAAGTCAGAGGAAGAGCATGAACATCATTTGAGGATGGTGTTTCAAGTATTAAGGGAACATCAGTTGTATGCCAAATTGAGCAAGTGCTCATTTTATCAGAAACAAATTCATTATTTGGGGCATAACATCTCAAAAGATGGGATAACAGTGGACCCTGAGAAGGTAGAAGCCATTAGAGAATGGTCAGCACCAAAGAATGTGATAGAGGTCAGATATTTCATGGGTATTGCATGTTACTACAGGATATTCATTGGAGGATTCTCGAAGATAGCACACCCAATCACTTCTTTGCAAAGGAAAGGTATGAATTCTCAGTGGACGACGGACTGTGAAAGGAGTTTCCAACATTTGAAACAATTATTGACAAGTTCTCCAATACTAAGGATTGCAAACCCAAATAAAGATTTCATTGTATGCACAGATGCATGTAATGAAGGACTGGGTGGAGTCCTTAGTCAAAATGGATTCGTGATATTTTATGAATCAAGGAAGTTGAAAGAGAATGAAATAAACTATGCCACTCATGATTTGGAGTTGGAAGCCATAGTGCATGCCCTGAGGAAATGGAGACACTACCTCACGAGAAAGAGGTTTGAGCTAAGAACATACCACAATGGTTTGAAATATTTATTTGATCATCCAAATCTAAATGCTAGACAAAGCAGATGGTTATAATTTATAAGCGAATATAACTTTGATATAAAGCATATCAAAGGGAAAGAAAATAAAGTGGTTGATGCACTCAGCAGGAGAGTGCATGAGCTTCATGCGACAACCATCATCATGTATAAGACTGATGTTAAAAGAAAAATTCTGGAGGCTGCAAATACAAATATGTAGTACAGAGAATTGGTAGCAATGCTACAACAAGGTAAGACACCACAGAAGATGGATATTTATAAGTTGGGAGTAGATGGAATACTGTTGCACAAGAACAAGATTTTTATACCAAATGTCCAGGACTTGAAATGTATAATTTTGCATGAGATGCATAATGGTCCTTATGCAGGGCACCTTGGATATCAAAAAACCATAATAGCAGTCAAGAGCCAATACTTTTGGCCAGGTATGAATTGAGAAATTGCAGAATACATCGCTAGGTGTATGGAGTGCCAGAAAGTTAAAACAGAGCATAGACACCCAACAGGATTGCTGCAACCTTTTCCCATTCCTGAATGGAAGTGGGAAGTGGTGACAATGGATTTTATTATGGGATTTCCCAGCACAGGCAAGATACATGATTCGATTATGGTAGTGGTGGACAAGCTTACAAAATCTTCCCATTTTATTCCACTAAAAACTACTCACAAAGCAACATATGTTGTTGATATTTTCATGAAGGAAGTGGCACAATTGCATGGAATTCATAAAATGATTGTATCTGACAGAGATCTGAAATTCACCTCGAATTTCTGGAAAGGATTGTTCAAAGGATTCGGAACGAATATGAACTTTAGTACCGCTTATCATCTTGAGTATGATGGACAGACAAAGAGGGTAAATAGGGTGATAAAATATATGTTGAGAATGTATGTGATGGATAAACCAACAAAATGGGAAGACTACCTACTCTTGGTAGAATTTTCTTATAACAATGTGTATAAAGAATCATTGAAAATGAGCCCATTTGAAGCACTTTACGGCAGGAGGTGCAATACTCCAATAAGTTGGGATAACCCCACTGATAGAAAAATAGTTGGGCCAGAATTGCTCAAGGAGATGGAGGACCAAATGCTAAAAATTAAGCAGAATTTGAAAGCTGCCCAAGACAAACAGAAAAGTTATGCCGATAAAAAAAAAATCCATAGAGAATTCAAAGTGGGTGATCATGTTTTCCTGAAAGTGAAATCTAACAGGAGCTCCCTGAAGCTGGGAAGTTGTGCCAAGTTAGCAGCCAGATTTTCTGGACCATTTGAAATCCTAGAGAGAATTGGTCTAGTTTCTTATATCATTGCATTGCCTGCATCTATGTCTGTTCATAATCTCTTTGATGTATCATTGCTAAAGAAATATATACCCGATGCTAATCATGTTATTGATTGGAATGTTATTCAGGTGGAGCAAGAAGGCGCTTTCCAAGTGCATCCGGTGCGCATCTTGGATCGAAAAATCAAATAACTCTAGAATCAATCCATAGGGCTTGTAAAGGTCCAATGGACCTGTTACGAACCTGAAGACACTACTTGGGAGCACGAGGATGAAATGTGGGCAGAATACCCGCATCGTTTTGAAGAATTATGAGAATTTTGTTGTATATGGGTACATGATGCACTGAGGACAATGCATAAATAAGGGGAGGGGATTGTAATATCCCTCGATCGAACCCAAATGTAAATATAATCCAAGTATATTTAAGCTAGTGAGTTGTTTAGACATCATTTTTTAATACACCTTTCATGGCATGGTGCACACATATACTATGCAGTAAAGGGAAGTAATGTACACATTTCTGAATACTGCATGTAGTAACTGAGGTGCGCACAACCCTAAAGACAGAGGATACAATGCGCAGTAACTAAGTGCATGCAATATTAAGGTCAGTGAACATTTGTGTATAAAATATGCATTATAGGCTGGAGGGCCAGTATTATAAGCCGGAATGCTTATGTTTTGGTACTAGGCCAGAATGCCTAGATGTCAAGGGCCAATGCACCTACTTTGTACATGACTCATGATTAATCTAAAATACATCACTGCGTGCAGACCGACCATGATAAAAGAGATGGGGGACTAAACTTCACTAGTTAGGGAAAGGGAGGGCCAAAAGTCAAGGAAATATTATATTAATATTCTAGAACATAAAGTATGGATAATTTTATCCTAAGTTCTAAAGTTGGGGACAAGTGGACAAAAGTAACTTTTGATATGACAAGTGTCAAGTTGGGGACACACATTTATATCGTGGGGAAACTTAGCTTAGGGGGGATTATTCGGGAAAGGGACCTTACGAACAAAAAACATAGAGAGGGGGGAACCATCAGACTGACCATCATTTTTGACAGAGAGTTCACAGTGATTCCAAAAACACACTCAGTTATCCAGTCAATGACTCCATGACCATTTCACTCATACATTCTGTTATCCTTGAGACAACCATTCCACCTTTCCAAAATCTGTTTCCCCATCCCTTTTGGTTGGTGTACCTAGTTATCTTGGAGCATGATTGAAGAAGTGAGTTGTCAGGCACATGAGCAGTTATCTGGGCGAGAGAATTGTTGGGGATTGATTTCCACTAGTGCTAAAATGTAGCTACATTTATCTAAGACTTCTTGTTCGGCCTATTGTTGAAGCCCTGGAAGAGAAGTGGGGCAGCCGAGGGATTGTTGAGCAGAGAAGGGGCACACTTTCTTGGATGGGACAGGCATGTGGGGAATGAGAGGTTGTAGGCTGTTAGTTGAGTGAGCACCTGAGATGGAGTATTTCCTATTGTCCATGAGCCTTAGCCTAGATAGGAATCCCTTTACCCTGGGTGGAGTTCAGTCCCAACTCGGGGGTGATTCACTATTGAGAGTGATGAACAGTGTAATCTATGGTTGGGAGGTTTGTGGATGGTCTGTAAATAGTTGGTGACAACCTTTCTAAGAGAAGTACCAATTGTATGATATATGGATATGTTGTTTAGTTATTTACATGCCATGTTACAAGTTTATCATATATGTGACTATGAATGCTTGTGAGCTTATGGGTAATTTTCTGTAAATGATGCATATCGGTAATTACTGTTATTTGTAATATAAAAGTCATGTTACAGATAGTAATTGTTTGTTTATGTTAGATGTAAATCTTCTGTGAGCATGTTGTATGTATATGTTTTAGTTGCATGCAGTCTAAAGAGTAAATTTAGGTGGCATTGCTTAGTTGAATACTGGGTATGCTACTATATTTTTAGCAGTATGGGAATGAAAGATGTTCCCTAGAGTTGCATGTCCCGACCTAATGGCTAGGAATGTTACCGACTGGCTTCAGAGCATGAGTGGTTTCTCTGGAGTGGTGTACCCCGACCTCAGGATGGTCGAGGGGGTCGTTACACTTTCCTTTCCTTGCCATGCCATGTCATGCCTTTCCTTTCCATGACATTCCTTGTTATGCCTTGCATGCCTTTCCTCGCCATGCCTTGCCTTTCATTTCCTTTCATTTCCATGCCATGCCATGCCTTTCCTTTTCATGACATTCCATGTCATGGGATTCCTTTCCATGCCATTCCGTGCCTTGCCTTGGCTTTCCTGGTCAACACATGCCTTTCCCTATTGTTCCATTCCATTCCATGCCTTGCATTATATTTTCATGTCATGCCTTTCCTTCCCTTGCCATTCCATTCCATTCCATACCATGCCATGCCATTCCTTGTATTTACTTTCCTGGTCATGCCATGCCATGCCTTGACATTCCATGGATTTCCTTTCCTTGCCATGTCATGCCATGCATTTCCATGCCTTTCCATGCCATACCATGCCTTTCCTTTCCTTGGTTTTCCAATCCATACATTTCCTTGCCTTGTGATGCCATGCCTTGTCATGCCATGCATTGCCTTACCTTGTGATGCCATGCCTTGCAATTCCATGCCTTGCGATTCCATGCCTTGCCATGTCATGCCTTGCGTTGAATTTCCATGCCATGCCTTATGTAATACCCCTAGGCCAAACCCAATTGTAATGTAAATGAAACTGTACTTAAGCTGGTGAGTTGTTTAATATCATTTTGTATGCACATTTCATGGCATAGTGTGTGCATGTACTACGCAGTAAAATGAGGAATTGTGCACATTCCAGGATACTGCATGCAACATCTTAAGTGCGCACGATGTTGAGGCCAGGGAGCCTTTGTGTATATGACATGTTTTATAGGCTGGTGAGCCAGTTATTATGAGATAGGATGCTTATGTTTTGATTAGGACAGAGAGCCTAGATTTTAAAGGCCAGTGCACCTATTTTTGTAAATGTCTCGTGATTAATATAAAATACATTGTTGTGCGTAGACCGACCATGATTAAAGAGATGGGGAAATAAACTCCACTGGTGAGGGAAAGGGAGGGGATAAGTTAAGGAAAGGGGATAAGCTAGGGAGATTAATCCAAAAATGAATATTATATTAATATTTCTTAAATATAAAGTATGGATAATTATTTCATTCTAAGTTCTAAAGTTGGGGACAAGTGGGCCAAAGTAGATACCAACATGACAAGTGTCAAGTTGGGGACATGCATACATATTTTTGAGACTTAGTTCATTTTCAGACACTCTCCCATCATTCTTCACATCATTCCTTCCATCATTCAATCATCCAGTGAATCATCCATAAGCATGCACACACCCATTGAGCTATCTTTCATACCTTCATGATTGTACCTAAACCTGTATCCATGGCCATTTTGTGTTGGTGTAGCTGGTTAGCTTGGGAGCTGGATTGAAGAAGTGGGTGGTCAGGCTCGTGGGATATTGAAGAGGTGGGTTGTCAGGCCTATGAGAAATTTCTCTTTGTATGAGAGAATTGTTGGGAATTGATTTCCCGAAGGTGCTAAACTGTAGCTACAGTGCTCTGAGACTTCTTGTCCGACTTGTTTCTGAAGCCTGGAACGGAAGTGGGGAAGCCGAAGGATTGTTAAGCAAGGAAGGGGCACACTTCATGGGTGGGATAGGCATGTGGGGAATGAGGGACTGTAGGACGTTAGTTTGAGTTGGCACCTATGACAGAGTCTTTCCTGTTTTCTATGAGCCTTTAGCCTGGTTAGGAATCCCTTTACCCGGGTGGAGTTTAGTCCCATCTTGGGGGTGACACATTGTTGAGAGTGATGAACAATGTGGTCTAAGGCTGGGAGGTTCGTGGAAGGTCTGGATGCAGTTGGTGACATTATTACCAAGATAAGTGTCAATTGAGTGATAAATTTACATGATGCATTGTTATTTACATGTTTATTTTTATGGGCATTTCCTGTATATGCTGCATGTATATGTTTACTTTTATTTCAGTGTGAATCTGTGTATTTACAGATGTATTTGTATGTTCATGTTTTATATATAATGCTTCCGCAAGAGTTCTATGTGTATGTATATTAATTGCATGCAGTTTGAAAAAGTTATGTGGCATAGCTCAGTTGGATACTGGGTATGTTACAGTATGTTCCATAGAGAGAACAGTAAGAGTTCTCTGGCATAGCATGGCTCGACATGGATGGTCAGGGATGTTACAAATTGGTATCAGAGCTTTAGTTTTCAATGTGGAGCTTGGATGGTCCAAACAAATTGAGTTGAAGTGAAATATCATAGAGGATTTATTTCGAAGTGGCCAAATTTCAGTTTGTAGAGCGTCCATGGTAAAAAAGTAACAAAAATTGGGTGGAATTGGGGAAAAGCCCCAATTTCTATTTTTAAATTCATGAGAAAATGGGGAAATTCGGCCAAGTGGTGATATACCATTGTTTTAATATATGTTCTAGCAAATTCAGACCTGAAATTGGTCGAATTTGAAGTTACAGAGAAGGCATAATAGTTGGAGCGAGTTTTGAAATTAAATCTCTCAATTCGCGAATTGATTTTTGGATAAATTCGTTCCAGAAATGTCAACCCACAATGATTTTTTGTTATAGAGGTTGAACTAGTGTTATTGGGTGAAATTGAATGAATTTCACAGTTGCATAATGTCTATGGTAAATTGGCGAAAAATTTAAGAAAAAGCCCCAATTTCTGCAGTCGAATTCACCAGGAATTGTTGCGCATAAAAATGAGTGTGCGCAGGAGGGCGCACTAAAAATACATGATGCGCAGAGAAAAGCTTGTGATAGGTAAAATTCGGCACTATGGAAAGATATTGGTGTGTTATCACGTGCTCTAAATTTCAGTGTTGCATGAAAAAATGTTAGTGTGTGGGCATGTGCACTAAATTTCGGTGTTGTGCGGAAAAATGTTAGTGTGCGGGCATGCGCGATAAATTTCAGTGTCGCGCGGAAAAATGTTAGTGTATAGGACTGCGCGATAAATTTATCATTGCGTGGTGTGTACACAAATAATAATGATGTGCATGGTGTGCACAGTGTTGGCACAATGTAGTGGAGTATGGTAGCTACATGCGCAATGTGGGTAAATGTGGTCACACGACAATTTAGTGATTGGTGTGCACAAAGTATTGGTGCACGGTGGGGCGTACTAAACTTTGGCATGGTGTAGTGTGTCGAGTGAAATGTACATGGAATATCATCATGTGGTACAAAAAATATGCATGGTGGATATCAGTGCACGGTACAAAAACTGTGCGCGGTGGGTATTGGCACATGACATAAAAGTAGTGCACACAATTTATTGGCGCGCCAGAGAAGTGATACACAATGGTTTTAAAGTGTACGAAGCACGATTTACCTTGTTTTGTTTTTGTGCATGGTAAATATGGCTATATAGGTTGAAATTTGTGCACATGAAGTCGTTTGGAGGGCGAACAATAGCAGAAAATCAACGATTTTCTACAACATTTTATATCATTTGAACGCCATCTTTTTGCAGCGCGTTTTTGATGGCCTTAAGAGCATTTTTAGCAAGTCAAAAACCACGAGACAAAGGTGTAAAAAAGATCCAATCTATCTTTGCAACTCAAATTAAAGAGCTCAGATAGATCTTTCTAATGGTGTAAATTGTTCGTCAAACAGAGCTTTTATGAGAAAGTTACATCACAAACATTGAAGGGTAAATTTTAAGACCCCACTAACTTCAAAGAGCCATAAATTTCTTCTTCGGAATCAGATTGAGGCATAGGAGTAGTCAATGGAAAACTATTGAGACATATAAGACAATCCCATAGTTCAATTAAATTTATGTGCATGTTAAAACTGTTTAATATGGAAAATAAGGAACCTGTAGCATATCAGTTACAATATGGTATGTTGGACTAGAACTTCAACAGACTGTAACTAGCAGCCAAGAACCCAGAAAGAGCTGAAAATTGGACAGAGTGTCCATAATATGTTTATGCAGAAACCCAATTGAGATCATATGAAATCTGCAATGGAGTAAGTGAAAGAATGCATAATTACAAGACAAAATTGCGCTAAGTGGAAGTATGAATAGAAAAGTTAATGGGAAAATTGCAAATGGTCATAACTTTCTGCTCAAGACTTGGAATTGAGCATGGGAGTAGGAATCTACTCCCATGGATATTGGAATCTAAATATCCACTCATAAAATTGATCTGGGCATTCAAATTTCTAGAAAATCAGAAGAAAAAATTCTGATATGTATTATCAAACCAGAATGGTTCGTATTTTTAAGAAATTATTGAAATAGTTAGTTTGACAAAATTTTGTTGGTTGCACATTTTGCAGATTTAGAAACAAATAGATCAGATCAGGATCAACACAGAGTCCAGGGAAATGGAAGAGGCACATGGGACTTACAATCAAGAGGATGAAATTAGAGGAATGGATGTCCATTTGGGCATTGAAGGAACAAACTCCAATGGACATGGAGAAGAAAGGGATGAAAACATGAATATGGAAGAGACCATTAAAAATTTACAGAAGGATGTACAAAGCCATACAGTTGATAATGAAAGGCTTATGAGAGCCAAGGAGCAGCAGGATGACCTCAACATGAAGTTATTGGAGATCTTGAATACAATAGAAAAGAAATTGGACAAGGAGAGTGGCTCAAGAAAATCAAGAAGTCACAAGCCTTCTGATGATAAAAGAAAATCTAGAAGTGTTAGTAGACATCACCACCACTCCCCAAGGCATTCCAATAAGAGAGCACACAACAGATCGAGTCCATCGCCTGTCAGAAAGCATAAGAGGTCTGGGGTGGATGAGCTACGATGAGAAATGAACAAAATCAAACGTCCTACATTTGATGGTGAGCACAAGAAGGATGGAGATTGAAAGACATGGCTGTTGGGTATGAGAAAGTATTTCCAATTGAATAATTATTCTTCTCATGCAGAAGGTAGAATTTCCATCTATCAAATCAAAGTAAAATCATCCATGTGGTGGGATCAGCTTGTGCAGGTGCAACACATCAAAGAGAAAAGTGTTACTCAGAGAGAATTCAAGAAGTATTTTGAGAAGAAATACTAGACTAAGAGATACTATGAAAAGAAAATGAAAGCGTTCTTTGAACTCAAGCTTGGGAGTATGACAATAGATGAATATGAGAGAAGCTTTTTAGAATTGATTCATCAAGGATGAGACAGTTAATATTCAAAAGTATTTGAGTGGATTTCCATCCTTAATCAATGACAAAATATAGTATGATGATCCCAAGACATTGGAGGAGACCATAAGGAGAGATAAATTCCTTTATGATCAGCAAAAATCAAGGCTAAATTTCCAAAAAGCTTGGGAAGAAAAAAAGAAATTCAAGCTGGATCAGAGGAAGAAGGGAGCTAAGCCACCATTCTTCATAAATAATCCACAGGGGCAAAAAAATCCTAGAGAACTCAGAACGATTGAGATAGGGGGTCAAAGGCCAAGGCAACCACCTATTCAATGTTGGCGTTGTAAAGGATATCACATGTTCGTATATTGTCCTCACATAGGTGAAAAAGGGAGGATTGTTCACAATGTACAACAAGATGAAATAGTGGAGGACATGGGCAGAAATGTGCCAAGGATCTATGCAGCACTGGACAACAAGAAATAAGAGTATCAATCACATATGATTGAAGTGGAAGGTATGATTAACAACCAAATCATTGTTATTTTAATTGATTCAGGAGCTAGTCATAGTTATATAGATCCTAAGATGGTGGAAAGTTTGCATTTGCCAAGAAGCAAGCATGGGAAATATTGGTTGGTGCAACTGGCTACACGATAAAAAATAAACGTTAATGAAATGGTTAAGTCATGTCTTATGGACATGAATGGACTAAACACCAGGGAAGATTTGAAAATCTTTCCTTTAGGTTCCTATGACTATCTAATTGGGATGGATTGGTTAGACCAACATCATTCCATCATAGAATGTCATAACAAGGAATTTACTTGCTTGGATGAGGAATGGACCTGAAGGAAGGTGCAGGGAATTCCAGGGTAGTAACCATCCGAGAAATTTTAGCATTGGAGATGAAGAAATGCTATAGAAAAGGGTGTCAAATATTTGCAGCACATATGGATGAGACACCTAAGGATAAGGTTCCAAATTTGAAATATTATGCAGTCTTGGAAAATTTTGAAGATGTGTTCAGGGAGGTACCAGGACTACCCCCAAACAGAGATATTGATTTCTCTATAAATTTAATGCCTGTAGTAGATCCAGTGTCAAAGACTCCTTACATAATGAGTACACCAGAGCTGAAGGAGTTGCAAATGCAGCGTGAAGAGATTTTGAAGAAGGGGTATATACGCCTAAGTGTGGCACCTTGGGGTGACCCAATATTGTTTGTGAAGAAGAAGGATGGAACATTAAGATTGTGCATTGATTTCATACAGTTGAATAAAGTTATTGTTAAGAACAAGTATCCTCTTCCAAGGATTGATGATCTTTTTGATCAATTGAAGGATGCCAAGATATTTTCAAAGATACATATCAAGTCATGATACCATTAGGTAAGGATTAAAGAGGAAGATATCAACAAGACCACCTTCAGGACAAGGTATGGTCATTATGAGTTCACAGTGGTGCCATTTGGGTTGTCAAATGCACCAGTTGTTTTCATGTGCTTAATGAATGGTGTTTTCCGAGAATATTTAGACAAGTTTGTCATTGTCTTTTTAGATGACATTCTTATATATTCCATGTCAGAAGAAGAACATGAGCATAATTTGAGAATGGTGTTGCAAGTATTAAGGGAGCATCATTTGTATGCCAAATTGAGAAAGTGCTCATTCTATCAGAAGCAAATTCATTATTTGGGGCATATCATTTAAAAGGATGGGATAACAGTTGATCCTGAGAAGATAGAAGCCATTAGAGAATGGTCAGCGCCAAAGAATGTGATAGAGGTCAGATCATTCATGGTCCTTGCAGGCTACTATAGGAGATTTATTGAAGGATTCTCAAATATTGCACACCCAATCACTTCCTTAAAAAAGAACGATGTGAAGTTTCAGTGGACATTGGATTGTGAAAAGAGTTTCCAACACTTCAAAAAATTATTAACAAGTGCTCCAATACTAAGAATTGTAGACCCAAATGAAGACTTCATTGTATGCACAGATGCATGTAAAGAGGGACTTGGTGGATTCCTCAGTCAAAATGAGTTTGTTATACGTTATGAATCAAGGAAGTTGAAGGAGCATGAAAGACACTATGCCACTCATGATTTGGAGTTGGCAGCCATAGTGCATGCCTTGAGGAAATGGAGACACTAGCTCATGGGGAAAAGGTTTGAGTTGAGAAAAGATCACAATGGTCTGAAATATTTATTCGATCAACCAACTCTAAATGCTAGGGAAACCATATGGTTAGAATTTTTGAGCGAATATGACTTTGATATAAATCATATCAAGGGGAAAAAGAACAAAGTGGTTGATGCACTCAACAGAAGAGTGCATGAAATGCATGCTACAGTCATTATCATGTACCAATCAGATTTAAAACGCATAATTATAGAGGTTGCCAAATCAGATTTGCATTACAAGGAATTAGTGGCAAAATTACAGCAAGGTATTTTGCAGCGGAAAATTGAAGATTACAAGCTAGATAATGATGAAATTCTCATGTATAGGGGCAGAATTTATGTACCAAATTCTAATGAATTGAAAAGTCTGATATTGAGAGAAATGAATAATGTACCTTATGTTGGGAACCCAAGATATCAGAAAACTATTGCAGCTGTCAAGAGCCAATATTATTGGCCAGGCATGAAGAAATAGGTTGTTGATTTTATTGCCAGATGTTTGGAATGTCAAAAAGTAAAGGCTGAGCATAGACACCTAGCTGGTTTGCTACATACATTACCAATTCCTGAGTGGAAATGGGAAGTTGTAACAATGGATTTCATCACTAAATTTTCCAGAACAAACAAGAAACATGATTCTATCATGGTAGTGGTGGATAATCTTACTAAAGTTGCCCATTTTGTTCCAGTTAAGCTCACTCACAAGGCAACGAACATTGATGATGTTTATATGAAGGAAATTTCCATATTACATGGCATACCAAATACAATTGTGTCTGAGAGGTAAATTTTGGAAAGGGATATTTAATGGATTTGGAACAAATTTGAATTTTAGTACAACTTATCATCCAGAATTAGATGGTCAAATAGAGAGGGTGAATAAAGTGATTGAAGATATGTTAAGGATGTATGTGATGGATAAACCATCAAAATGGGAAGACTACATACACTTGGTAGAGTTTGCTTACAACAATGGGTACCACACATCTCTAAATATGAGCCCATTTGAGGCACATTATGGCAGAAAGTGCAACACACCAGTAAGATGGGATAACCCAGCAGACAGAGCAGTGGTTGGGCCAGATTTTCTCAGGGAAATGGAGGAGCAAATGATAAAAATAAAGCAAAATTTAAAGGCTGCCCGAGACATGCAGAAAATATATGCTGACAAAGGCAGAACTCAAAGGGAATTTAAAGTGGGTGATCATGTATTCTTGAAAGTGAAGGCCAACAAAAGTTCCCTGAAGTTTGGAAATTGTTCAAAGTTGGCAGCTCACTATTGTAGGCCCTTTGAAATCCTAGAAAGGAATGGTCCAGTAGCCTATATGATTTCATTGCCTGCATATATGCATGTTCATAATGTATTCCATGTATCATTGCTCAAGAAATATATACTTGATGCTAATCATGTTATTGATTGGAATGTGATCCAAGTGGAGCAAGAAGGCGCTTTCCAAGTGCATCTAGTGCAAATTCTAGACTGGCAAATCAAAGAGCTCCAGAATCGAGCCATAGGTCTTATAAAGGTCTAATGGACATGGTACGATCCTGAGGACGCTACTTGGGAGCATGAGGATGCAATGTAGGTAGAATACCCGCATCTTTTTTAGGATTTTTGAAATTTTGTTGTCTATGGGTACATGATGCACTGAGGACAGTGCATAAATAAAGGGAGGGGATTGTAATACCCCTAGGTTGAACCCAATTGTAATGTAAATGAAAATGTACTTAAACTGATGAGTTGTTTAATATCATTTTTTATGCACATTTCATGGCATAGTGCGTTCATGTACTGCGCAGTAAAATGAGGAAGTGCGCACATTCCAGGATACCACGCGCAACATCTTAAGTGCGCGCAATGTTGATTCCAGGGAGCCTTTGTGTATATGACATGTCTTATAGGCTAGTGAGCCAATTATTGTAAGCTAGGATGCTTATGTTTTGATTAGGCCTGAGAGCCTAGATTTTAAAGGCCAGTGCAACTATTTTTGTAAATGTCTCATGATTAATTTAAAATACATTGCTTCACACAGACCGACCATGA
The DNA here is from genome assembly GCA_000966675.3 of Picea glauca. NCBI lineage: Eukaryota > Viridiplantae > Streptophyta > Pinopsida > Pinales > Pinaceae > Picea > Picea glauca. Next base: position 134,919 of record JZKD02S0100136.1, read on the forward strand.
TAAAAGAGATGGGGGACTAAAATCCACTGGTGAGGGAAAGGGACGGGATACGTTAAGGAAAGGGGCTAAGCTAGGGAGATTAAGCCAAAAAGGAATATTATATTAATATTTATTAAATATAAAGTATGGATAATTATTTTATCCCAAGTTCAAAAGTTGGGGACAAGTGGGCCAAAGTATCTCCCAACATGACAAGTGTTAGTTTGGGGAAATGCATACATATTGTTGGGACTTAGTTCATTTTTAGACACTCTCCCATCATTCTTCCCATCATTCCTTCCATCATTCATTCATCTAGTGAATCATCCATGAGCATGCACACACCCATTGAGCTATCTTTCATACCTTCATGAGTATACATAAACCTGTATCCATGGAAATTTTGTGTTGGTGTAGCTGGTTATCTTGGGAGATGGATTGAAGAATCAGGTTGTCATGCCCCTGGAATATTGAAGAGGTGGGTTTTCAGGCCCATGAGAAATTTCTCTCTGGATGAGAGAATTGCTGGGAATTTATTTCCTGAAGGTGCTAAACTGTACCTACAGTGCTCCGAGACTTCCTATCTGACCTATTGCTGAAGCCCGGAAAGAAAGTGGGGCATCTGAAGGACTGTTGAGAAAATAAGGGGCACACTTTCTGGGTGGGACAGGCATGTGGGGAATGAGGGACTATAGGCTATTAGTTTGAGTTGGCACCTATGACAGAGTCTTTCCTGTTGTCTATGAGCCTTTATCCTAGTTAGGAATCCCTTTACCCAGGTGGATTTTTGTCCCAACTTGGGGGTGACACACTATTGAGAGTGATGAACAGTGTGGTCTAGGGCTGGGAGGTTCATGGAAGGTCTACATGCAGTTGGTGACATTATTACCAAGATAAGTGTCAATTGAGTGATAAATTTACATGCTGCATTGTTATTTACATGTTTATTTTTATGGGTATTTCCTATATATGTTGCATGTATATGTTTACTGTTATTTCAGTGTGAATTCATGTATTTAGAGATGTATTTGTATTTTCACATTTTATATATAATTCTTCCGCAAGAGTTCTATGTGTATGTATCTTAATTTCATGCAGCTCGAAAAAGTTATGTGGCATAGCTCAGTTGGATACTGGGTATGTTATAGTATGTTCCGCAGAGAGAACAATAAGAGTTCTCTGGCGTAGTGTGGCCCGACATGGATGGTCGGGGGCGTTACACCTTGAATTTACTTTCCTTTCCTTGGAGAACCACAATTCATCTAGAGGGTACTTTCATTATGATATTCATAAAACTAATTGTTTGTAAAAATATAGTTTTTTTCACCATTAGAGAGAATTTGTTTTCAAGTTAATTTAATAAAAACAATAATGGCATTCATGTATCATACCTTTTTTTTGCTTAAAAAAAATAATTCTTGTACTAAATGAACAATTTTAATACCTAAAAATTACATTCAAAGGATTCATTAAGCATGTAATTCTAAAACTTATTATCCCATCTATCTTAGATAAAATACTTGCATGAGAATTTCAATGTCATAACAAAAGCTCTCTTTATTCATATATCTTAGGTATCTTCATAGTTGTGAAACATGGATTATCATAATTAATAGGATTTCCATAGAAAGGGATTTGACTAGATAGGTTTATATTCCATCCTTATGGTGTAGTCTCATTATACTTTTGATCCATAATTTATTTTGGATTGCATGAAAGCAACATAACTTCAAGGCGTTATTTAAAATCAAAGAAATAAAAACTAATCTTTCAACTCAATAACTTTTATAACAAGATATAACATGTAGACCTAGACCTTGCCTGATATGGATTATTTCAAGAACGCATGAAGGAAGAATATAACCGAGATATAACAATGAAATACACAAAAATATAGAAGAGAACACATAAATACAATGAAACCCAACTTCTATTACTGAATAAGATAGAAAAACATTGTAGAATACAAACTGGAAAAATCGGGTAGCTTATCTCTAAAAAGAAAGAGATGTTGGCTACGCTTCATTCATAAGAAGCTTTACATCACACTCCATTTCATGCGTAAAGGGCCTCCTTCACCTCAATTGTATATAAGAGAGTGAGAGGAGAACAATTCCCATGATGCATGTGGGATAAATTGGACTAAGTTTATAAAATGCCATAGGCATGTAAAATACTAGGACTTCCCAAGCGGTCACCCATCCCAATACTATTGTAGCCTGAGCATGCTTAACTGTAGAGTTCTAATGGGATCTAGTGCATTAATGCTATGTTGTAGGAATGTACATAAAACCACTAGGAAATCATTACATGATGTCTGTAATTAACAAATGAAGACGAGATTACATTTCATTCCCCATAAAATGGGTGAATATCATGGTTTATCAAAACCACAGGCTAAAGATGGTGATTCAGTGAAAAAGGTGGATGGCCACCAAGATCTATCTGGATCATTCCTCCCCCCTTAGGAAGAAATGGTCCCCATTGCATCAAGTGTTAGAAAAATAGGACCGTGGAGCAATAAAATAAAACAAATGCGGAAACAAAACATAGAAGATACACAATACAATAGAGACACAGATTTATGTGGTTCACCCAGTGTGGGTTATGTCCACTAGAGAAATTGCCAGGTCCTTGCTTTATTATTATCCAGCATATGAAGGGATACAACCTACAACAAACTCACTGTAACTTCCTCTTATTTCTCTCACAGTCTCCTATCTCATAATACAATATTCACCATCAACCATAGCTGCAATACATTTCCCTCATAAAAGAGTGTTTCCTTATAGGGCAAAAAACCCTAACATAATCTCTACCATTAGATCTGGGACCTTATAATGAATGGTCAAGATTTGCAATGAAATTAAAATATACATTTACAAGGCAATTTTTCCTTAGGGGACTTTTCCCCCGAACCCCCATCGATGGACACTGCCCATGAACCCCCGCTGGGGGCTCGCTTGCCCCCAGACCACCTAGCCAGGGGGATAGCCCCCCCGGACCCCGCAAAGGGGGTACCCCCCCTTTGCACTCCCCTGTGTGGAAGAGTGTACATACTTTTGGGGTGTAAATACTTCATGGGGTCTAAACACAACTGAAAGTAAAAGACCTTTGAATTAGGAAAATAATCAGGCTCCACAACCAACAATCTCCCACTTAGAGACTGATCTCAACAACTCCACCACTGCTGTATATGCTAGACTCTGAACCTTCTTAGACCTAGAAAATTCCTCATCTTCATCTTCATTCTTGAAGACCAACTAAAACTGAGAAGGAACTCAGTTTCTCCCTAGTTACTCCCTTTGTTAACATATCTACAGGATTCTGGCTAGTGTGTATCTTTTCCAACTTCAAATATCCATCTTCCAAGGCGGATCATATGAAGTGGTACCTCAACTGTATATGCTTAGTATTCGAATGGAAGGCAAAGTTATTTGCAAGATGAATTGCACTCTCACTGTCACAGTACAACCTGCTATTCTCCTACTTCTTTACCAATTCCTCCATAAACCTTTGTAACCAAATAATCTCTTTACTAGCCTCTGTAGTAGCAACATACTCTTCCTCTGTTGTTGAAGGTGAAACAACCTTTTGCAGTTTCTAAATCCAACTCACTGTTGTTCCACCTATAGTAAAAACATACCCTGTGGTGCTCCTCCTGCTGTCTTTATCACCTGCCATATCTGAATCAACATATCCCTGTAGAAAAGTGTCTNAACCTCCAAAACATAATGCATGAGTAGTAGTATCTCTCAAATACATGAGAATCCACTTTACTGCATCCCAATGTTCTTTACCTGGATTGTTCATATACTTGCTCACAACTCCCATTGCATGTGCAATATCTAGTCTTGTGCAAACCATTGCATACATCAAGCTGTCAACTGTTGATGAATAAGGGACCCTGGACATGTATTCTATCTCCTCCTGTGTCTTGGGACACATTTCCTTAGTTAATTTGAAATGGCTAGCCAAAAGTGTACTAATTGGTTTTGCATTCTGCATTCTAAACCTCTCCAACACCTTCTCTGTGTACTCACCCTAAGACAATGTCAATTTTCGATTTTTCCTGTCTCTTGTTATTCTCATGCCAAGGATTTTCTTTGCAGCACCCAAATCCTTCATCAGAAATGAATTGGCTAATTTCTTCTTGAGCATATTTATATCCTACATATTAGACCCTGCAACAAGCATGTCATCTACATACAATAGCAAGATAATATAACTTCCATTTTCTAGCCTTTTAAAATAAACACAG
>JZKD02S0100136.1:139723-173712 GCA_000966675.3 Picea glauca
TTGTTATTTTCATAATCCCATAAGCAATAACCAAAATCATTAACACCATATCCAATAAAGGTACACTTCTTGGATTTTTCCTCAAGCTTTGTTCTATTTTCTTTATCAATATAGAAAAATGCTTCACAACCGAAGGTTTTCAAAAAAGAATAGTTTACCTTTTTTCCTGTCCATTCCTCCTCTGGAATTCTACCATACAAAGAGCTTGAAGGTCCTCTATTTATTAAGTAAACAACAATATCTACAACATTTGCCCAAAACTATAAGGGCAAACCAACATGCAATCTCATACTCCTTGCACGCTCCATGATTGTCCTTTTCATCCTTTCTGACACACCATTTTCTTGTGGTGTTCTTGGAACTGTCTTCTCTCTATGAATCCCATGGTATGAACAGTAATCATCAAACTCCTTACTGCAATATTCACCTCCATTATCTTATCTGAGACACTTCAACTTTTTTTCTGTCTCATTCTCAACCAAAGCTTTCCATTTCTTAAAAGTACCAAAAACATCAGATTTTTGTCGAATGCAATAAACCCAAGTTTTTCTAGTTGCATCATAAATAAAAGTAACATAATAATGAGAGCCACCAAGAGATGATACCTGAGCTAGTCCCAATACATCTATATGCACAAGCTCTAACCTTTCAATCTTCTTTTCTTTTCTGACTCTGAGAAATCCGACTCTCTTCTGTTTTCCATAAACACAATTCTCACAGAAGTCCAAATCAATTTGTTTAAGATCTGGAAAAAAAATTCTTTTGTAAAGTATCTGCATCCCCTTCTCACTCATGTGTCCAAGCCTATGATGCCACAGTGTTGTATCCACTCCTATAGAAGATAAAGAGATATAAGAGTCAATATTACTAGTACATAAATACAATGTACCTACCTTCTCTCTTTTCGCTATCACCAATGATCCTTTGATGACCTTCCATGTCTTATCTATAAATATGGATATACAAAATTCACTTGCCAACTGCCCTGTTGAAATTAGATTTTTCCTTAAATCTAGAACATGCCTTACCTCTTTCAATAGACATTGGTTTCCATTGCGTTGCTTTATTTTTACCGTTCCCATTCCAACAATTTTGCATGGTGCATCGTCACCCAAATGAACCTGTCCAAAATCACCTTGAACATAATCTAGAAAATGTTTCCTATGGGATGTGGCATGAAATGAAGTTCCTGAATCTACTACTCAAGACACAAAAATATTATCTACAGAAAGAATCAAAGCATCTTGTAACACATCACCTGTTACATTTGCTTCCTAATTTCTCTCTTGCTGTCCATCTCTTTGTTTCTTTGGAGCTCTGTAGTATTTCTTCAGATGTCCTTTCTTCCCACAATTCCAAAACTCTATCTTTCCAAGTTTGGATTTGGATCCACCCTTCCTATAATTCCCATGATTCTCGAAACCCTTTCCTCTATCCTTTTGTCTTCCCTTGTTCTCCATGTTCAACGCATTTCCTGATGTCTCACCTGTGCTTTTCTGTCTCATTTCCTCACTAAGGATAACACCAACAACATCATCAAATTTTAAAGTATTTGAACCAGAGACAAAGTTACTTACAACCATGACCAAGCCATTCCATCTTTCTAACAATGAGCACAAGGTTAGAAGAGATCTGACCTCATCATCAAAGTTCACTTTTACAGAACTTAGTTGATTAGGAACCGTATTAAAATCATTTAAATGATCTGCAACAGACCCACCTTCCAACATCTTCATATTGAATAATATCTTCATTAGAAACACCTTATTGGATGACGATGGTTTTTCATACAATTTGGTCAATGCGTCCATCAAACCCTTCGTTGTCTTTTCTTTGGAAATATTAAAAGCCATCGATGTTTCCAGGCTCAGTCGTATCGTTCCTAGATCCTTTTTGTCAAGAATCTCCCATTCTTTGTCGTTCGTAGCCACCAACTTCTTTGCTATTCCGCCCAATGGTAGGAATAGATCCTTATGATATAAATAGTCTTCCATCTGCATCTTCTATAATTGGTAGTTTTGGCCATTAAATTTCTCGACCCTAAACTTTCCATCTTCTGACATTGCTCCCACTTGAACCAGGAACCCTCTTTTCCTGTGAGTTACCTTTCACTCTGATACCAATTGTTAGAAAAACAGAACCGCGAAGCAATAAAATAAAACAAATGCAGAAACAAAACATAAAAGATACACAATACAATAGAGACAAAGATTTACGTGGTTCACCTAGTGTGGGCTATGTCCACCAGAGAAATTGCCATGTCCTTCCTTTATTATTATCCATCATATGAAGGGATACAACCTACAACAAACTCGCTGTAACTTCCTCTTCTTTCTCTCACAGTCTCCTATCTCAGAATAAAATATTCACCATCAACCATAGCCGCAATACATTTCCCTCATAAAAGAGGGTTGCCTTCTAGAGAAAAAAACCCTAACATAATCTCTACAGTTAGATCTGCGACCTTATAATGAACGATTCAGATTTACAATGAAATTACAATATACATTTATAAGGCAATTTTTCCTTCGGGGGCTTCACCCCCAAAAACCCGTCAGGGGCTGCTTCCCTCGAATCCCAATTGGGGGCCCACTTGCCCCCAAACCCCCTAGCTAGGGGGATAGCCCCCCTGGACCCCGCAGAGGGGGTACCTCCCCTCTGCACTCCCCCACGTGGAAGAGTGTACATATTTCTGGGGTGTAAATACTTCATGGGGTATAAATGTGGCTGAAAGTAAAAGACCTTTGAATCAGGAAGATAATCAGGCTCCACAACCAACATCAAGTTCCCTTGGGAGACGAGGAGACTTACACTAAATCTGAAGCTTGGTGCATTGCTTGCCTTGTTGAAGAAGTTGTCTTGCTTAACTTGTTGAAGGCTGTCATGAACCTGTTGCTAGAGGGGTTGGATCCATTCAACCAATCTAGCTGCATGATATACCTGAGTGTGGGAGGAATATGTCGATGAAGATGCAACATGAAGAGTATGAAGGGTTTTGTTATAAAATTTCTTGACTGGACAGTTTGGAGGCGCCCCCATAGGTGAAGCAAGAAAATCTTGGTACTCTTCTACAATATTGTTGATCTGCTTCTGCTAGATAGAAAGGTCTTGGGCTGAGGCTACAGTGGTTGTAGTGTCCTTTTTTTCACCTTCTGATTGGATTATGAAGAGGCTAAAAATTTTAGTATGAGATATTGCTTTGTGGAATTATTTTGGTGGGACAATAGTGGGAACTACCTCTGGTATCCGGTATGGTTGACCCTCGAGAGTAAAAATAATGCTATGGGGTCGAGACTCATAAATAGAATGATGCCTCCACATATATACCTGGCCTAATATAACATCACATACTTATAGTGGGGCAACATCACACAATACCTCATCCTTGAAGGGCTTGATGCCGTAGGACAAACGACACTGTTGGGTGACACAAAGTTCTTGACCCTGGTGAAGCCACCTGATGTTGTATGGTTGTGGGTGTGGTGTTTTTGGAAAATCCAACTGCCTGACAATCTATGATGAGATAATGTTCTTTTAGATTCCATTATCAACAATAAAATGCAGTGGGGTCCCCTTCACCCACATTTTTGAATGGAAGAGTTGCTCCCGCTCCTAGGGATCCTCTTCTGGTTGGATTGTTGCAGTTGCGATAGTAGCAGTGGGTTCTACATCAATGATCTGTCTCCTTTTATTAGTTTCTGAATCAGGTTCCAAGTCGAGGTTCAACTCTTTTTCTTGAGCTCGACCACCAATGAATGTATTGAGAGGCATTCATCATTCTTGTGCCAAGGGCTGTTGTGGAACTCACACCACTTTCCAATATATTTCTTATACTTCTTGTTACCCTTCTTTTCCTACATATGGGTTTGTCTCTCTTGAGGTTGACCTTCCTTTCTCTATCCATGATTCTCCCACTTACTTTGTTGCTTGAATTTCTACTCAATTTTGACTACATATTGATAAGAAACTCTTGGTGCGGAGATTTCCAAGAAATCCATCTCTGTTTGTATGTACCTATGTATACCACTACGGTACTTCAAAACCAAGTTCCACTCGGAGTCTTTGATACCCAACCTTGAGCACAAGGTATGGAAGATGTTGGTGTACTTTGGCACCGTCTAGTCTCTTTTCTGATGCAGAGTTGTGCATCTCATGTATTGGTCATCATATTTTCTGATAGGGTAGAACTCCTCCTTTAGGGAATCTACAAAGGCCACCCAAGTGGGTTCTCTCCCAAATAGTTTGTATTCATCTATGATGTGCCTATCCTAGTAACCTTCCCACCAAGATTTGACATGGGGAAGGGATTTAATGAGAACGAAGGTGATCTTTTCACTGTCAGAATTTTTTTTGACAGAGTAATAACCTTCTAGTAGATTCAACAGTTTTTCTAGAGCATTTGCATCTATATGGGCTTCAAATAAGGGGATATAAAAATTGACTTGTACCTTGAAGGGTGTCACACTTTCGAAATGGTTGCTTGTTGAAGATGGCTCGGCTTCCACCATCGGTAGTATTCGAAGGATCTAAAATAAGTTTTCCATCATCACATTCCTTTGTTGCACGAGGGCTTCCTTGAGCAACGTATTGAAAGGATCTCTTTCTCTGTCATCTCTCTTTTCTTCCTCCATGGGAGGTCGCTTGGGCTAGTGAGAGTGGTTGTCCTCAAGCAAAAATAGCTCAAGACCCAAATATTTATACCATGATCTCGTCGGGGACCTGCTATGAGAAATGACAAGGAACAGTCTGCTCCGATACCACTGATCCAGATTATTTCGAGAACGACATGAAGGTAAAAATATAATCGAGATATAACAATGAAATACAAAAAAATATAGAAGAGAGCATAGAAATACAGTGAAACCCAACTTCTATTACTGAATAAGATAGAAAACCATTGTAGAATACAAACTGGAAAAATGGGGTAGCTTATCTCTAAAAAGAAAGAGATGTTCGCTATGCTTCATTCACAAGAAGCTTTACATCACACTCCATTGCATGCTTAAAGGGCCTCCTTCACCTCAATTATATATGAGAGAGTGAGAGGAGAACAGTTCTCAAGATGCATGTGGGATAAATTGGACTAAGTTTATAAAATTCCATAGGCATGTAAAATACTAGTACTTCCTGGGAGGTCACCCATCCCAGTACTACTCTAGCCTAAGCGTGCTTAACTATGGATTTCTAATGTGATCTAGTGCATTAATGCTATGTTGTAGGCATTTACATAAAACCACGAGGAAATAATTACATGATGTTTGTAATTAAAAAATGAATATGAAATTACATTCCATTCCCCATCAAAAGTTTGAATATCATGGTTTATAAAAACCACAGGCTCAAGATAGTGATTCGGTGAAAAAGGTGGATGGCCACCAAGATCCATCTCGATCGTTGCCTTTCCTTGACATGTCTAGATTTTCTTAGCCTTTTCATATCTTTCCTTGGCTTTCCTTGCCTTTCCTTGCATTACCTTTCATTTCATTGTTATACCTAGACCTATACCTATATCTAAACATTTCCTTGTCATTCCATGTCTTTCCATGGTCCGGGTCATGGATTTTGTCATGTTATAGGTCACAGTAATGGTGTAGGTCTAGGTATAGGTCTAAGTCGTGGTTTAGGTCTAGGTATAGGTCTATGTAATGGTCATGGTTTAGGTATAGGTCTATTGCCAACATGTCCCTGAATGTCTTGAGGAGGTGCATTGAAACTTGCAATAAAAGTCAAACCGAGACTCAGATGGACAAACCGTTGGTTGCATTGGATCTGGGGAACTAGATTTCAGCTAGTGGGGCCCTTGCAATGTCATTCCATTTCCCATAAAAGTGTTTGTTGTAGGATCTTTGGGACTAGGGTTTTTCTCAATGAGGCATAGTGCAAATTTTGAACAAGAGGTTGATTTTCAAGAAAACTATGTCGGGCCATTGTGGGTAGTGTGGTCACATGGGCCTTGGCCAAACAGACATTCTAGAGCTTATGTAGCTTTTTTATGCTGCTAAGTTTGGATTTTATGCCCCCAGACCAAATTTCCAACATGTCCCTACATGGATTGAGGAGGTGAGTTGCAACTCATGATAAAATTCAAACCAAGACTCAAATGGATAAACTATCAGTTCAATTGGATCTGAGGCACCAAGGTTTGGCTAGTGGGCCCCCTCCACTATCATTCCATTGTGAGTCGTTGAATGTCTTGAGGAGGTGAGTTTCAACTCATGATAAAACTCAAATCGGGACTCATATGGACAAATCATCATTTGCATTAGATCTGGGGCACCAAGTTTCACCCAGTGGGCCCCCTCCACTACCATTTTGTTTCTCAAAAAATCATTTATTGTAGGATCTTCAGGACTAGGGTTTTTCTCAATGAGTCATAGTGCAAATTCTAAACAACAGGTCGATTTTCAAGAACATTTTGTTGGGTTATTATGGGTAGTGTGGTCACATGGTCCTTGGCCAAATATATGTGTGGAAGCTTATGGAAATTCGTTATGCGTCTCATTTTGTATTTTATGCCCCCAGACCAAATTGCAAACATGTCCCTGAATGAATTGAGGACGAGAGTTACAACTCGCAATAAAACTCAAAATGGGACTCAAATGGATGAACCATCGGTTGCATTGGATCTAGAGAAATGGGTTTCATCATGTGGGCCCCCTCCATTGTCATTTTGTTTCCCAAAAAAGAGTTTGTTTTGGGATCTTTGGGACTATGGTTTTGGTCAATGAGGCATAATGCAAATTTTGAATGAGAGGTCGATTTTCAAGAACACTGTCATGAGTGAATTTGGGTAGCGTGGTAATGTGGGGCTTGGCCAAACAGACATGCAATATATTACGAAACTCTTTCATGCTTCTCAATTTGGATTTAATGCTCCTAGACCAAATTGCCAACATGTCCCTGAATGACTTGAGGAGGCGAGTTGAAACTCGTGATAAAAATTAAATCGAGACTCGGATGGATGAACTATCTATTGCATTAGATCTAAGTCACTGAGTTTCATCTAGTGGTTCCCCTCTATTGTCATTCTATTGCCCCAAAAATCATTTGTTGTGGGATCTCTAGGACTAGGGTTTTTCTCAGTGGTTATTACATATATGTTTGACAATTTAACACCTTTCAAGGCTATACAAGGCAAGTCATGGCATGGAAAGTAAAGGAAATTCAAGGCATGGCATGGGGTGGCATGATAAGGAAAGGCATGGCATGGCATGGAAAGGAAAGGCATTCCATGAAAAGGAAAGGAATGTCATGGAAAGACATGACATGGAAAGAAAAGGCATGGCATGACAAGGAAAGGCATGTCTTGGAAAGGAAAGGCATAGCATGGCATGGAAAGGAATGGAAAGGCATGGCATGACATGTCCTAACATGACAAGGAATGACATGAAAATGCAAGGCATTGAATGATAGGGAAAGGAAATGCATGGAAAGGTATGACATGGAAAGGCAAGGCATGTCATGGCATGACATGGTAAATCATGGCATGGTAAGTGAAGGAAAGACAAGGCATGGCATGGTAAGTGAAGGAAAGGCAAAGCATGGCATGGAAAATAAAGAAATGAAATGGCATGGAAAGGCATGACATGGAAAGGAAAGGTATGAAATTTCATGGAAATTCAAGGCATGGCATGGCATGGAAAGGCAAGGAAAGTAAAGACATGGCATGGTAAGGCAAGGCATGGAAAGGTAAAGAAATGAATGGAATGGAAAAGAAATTCGAGGCATGGCATGGCAGCACATGGAATAGCATGGCATGGAATTAAAGGGCATGACATGGCAAGGAAAGGCATGGCATGACATGGCAAGGCATGGAAAGGCATGGAATGTCATGGAAAGGAAAGGCAATGCATGGCATGTCATGATAAGGAAAGGAAATTCAAGGCATGTCATTACAAGGCAATGCATGGAAAGGAAAGGAAATGGATGACATGGAAAGGAAATTAAATTCATGGCATGGCAGAGAAAGGCATGACATGGCATGATATGGAAAGCCAAGAAAATGAAAGTCATCACATGGCAAGGCAAGACATGACAAGGAATGGCATGGAAAGGGATGGCATGGTAAGGCAAGGCATGTAATGACAAGGTAAGGCATGGCATGGCATGCCATGGAAAGGTAAGGCATGGCTTGGAAATGCAAGGAAAGGAAAGGAACAACATGGAATGGCAAGGCATGGAAAGGCATGGAATGACATGGCATGGAAGGGCAAGGCAATTAAAGGAAAGGAAAGGCAATAAAAGGCATGGAATTGATTGGAAAGACAAGGAAATGAAAGGAAAGGAAAGGAAAGGCTAAACATAGTTCCCTAACAACAAAAAATAACCACAAAATGGAAGAATACCATAGCAACCATAGCATGAAGCCAAAATTTCAATCATTCATAAATATGAAATATTTGTTCAATTAATTATTTTACGTACCTATGGTCATTCAAGTAGACCATTGGGATAAATTCTATTATTGATGGTCTCCATCAACTTGTCGTGTTTAAAGTAAGGAAACAAGTATCATACCTTTGATGAGTTCTTACTTGAAATTGTTTGTAGTTGGAAGTTTGTACCAACAACCAATTTTACAAAGTGGTAAACAAATTCACCTGGTCAATAATATTGAAATACATAACCACCTTTCTTTCGTGTTCTTTCATCTAGTATCAAATATTCTTCTTTAATAACCATCAAGCCAATCGAAAATTCAATGTCTTCAGAGTCTATTACTGATTGCATGAGGGTATGATTTGTTTGAAAAATAGGATCGCGGAGCAATAAAAATAAGACAAATGAGGAAATAAAACATAGAAGATACATAATACAATAGAGACATAGATATATGTGGTTCACCTAGGGTGGGCTACGTCCACTAGAGAAATTGCTAGGTCCTTTCTTTATTATTATCCAAAAAATGAAGGGATACAACCTACAACACACCCATTGTAACTTCCTCTTCTTTCTCTCACAGTCTCCTCTCTCTGAATACAATATTTGCAATGATGCATAGCCACAATAAATTTTCCTCATAAAAGAGGGTTTGATTCTAGGGAAAAAAACCCTAACATAACTTCTACCGTCGGATATGTGACCTTATAATGAGCAATACATATTTACTTTGAAAATACAATATACATTTATAGGGAAAATTTTCGTTCGGGGGATTTTCCCCCAAACCCCTGTCGGGGGCTGCTTTCCCCCGGACCCCGCAGGGGGGAAAATCCCCCCCCGCAACCCCCCCGCATGGAGGGGTGTACAATATTCAAGGGTGTATAGTATTCATGGGATATAAACATGGATTAAAACAAAGACCTATGAAACAAGAAGATAATCATGCTCCACAACAAAAAAATATACCACTTGGAGATTGATCACAACAACTCCGCTGCTATTGTGCCTACTGGACTATACTCCACCTTGTACCTAGAAAATTTCTCATCTTCACCTTCATGTTTGAATACCAACTGAAAATGAGCAAGAAATCAATTTCTCTTTGATTACTCCCTTTGTTAACATGCCTTCATGATTCTATCTAGTGTGTATCTTTTCCAACTTCAAATGTCCATCTTCCAACATGGATCATATGAAATGGTACCTGAGATGCATATGCTTAGTTTTCGAATGGAATCCTGAGTTATTTGCAATATGAATGGAACTATCTCTTTCACAGTACAACCTATTATTCTCTTTCTTCTTTCCCAATTCCTCCATAAACCTCTGTAACCAAATCATCTCTTTACTAGCCTTTGTATCAAAAAAATACTTTGCCTCCATTGTTGAAAGTGCAACAACCTTTTGCAGTTTCAAAATCCAACTTACTGTTGTTCCACCTACAATAAAAACATACCCTGTGGCGCTCCTCCTATTATATTTATCACCTTCCATATCTGAATCAAAATATCCTTGTAGAATAATGTCTGAACCTCCAAAATATAATGGATGAGTAGAAGTACCTTTCAAATACCTAAGAATCCACTTTACTACCTCCCAATGATCTTTACCTAGATTGTTCATATACCTACTCACAATTCCCACTACATGTGCAATATCTGGTATTGTGCAAACCATTGCATACATAAAGCTTCCAACTACTGATGAATAAGGGACACTGTGTTGATTAAGGTTGGTTGTCATTGATGTCAACCCTTGAAGAAATCTCGGTAGCACAAAGGTTTGGGTAATGGACCCAAGTTTGTTTGATGTTTGCAGAAACCCCAATAGAACAAAGGTTTGGGTAATGGAACCAAGTTTGTTTGATGTAAATATGACTCATTATTGTCTTTCCATGGTTGATAATAAGTACAAATGGATGAACTCCAAAGTGTTCCCCTTATGGTGAAACCCCTCACGGGAAGACGCTTTGCGGATTGAGTTATCCTAGAAGTATGGTTAGAGAACCCATGATTATTTAGGGAATAATGAGATGAAGGTCAATGAAAATATCCTATATGGATATTTATTTTCATGCCATTTATGGTGGTATGTGGAATGTCATATAACTCCTCACGGTTAGAGAGTTATGGCCATGAGAAGTTGGAGAACCTAGGTTTGGGTAATGGACCCAAGTTTTTTTTATGGATAATGGTATGATTTTTGTTGTATTTTTAGGTAACAGTATTCTATATGGATAGTACATGTCATTCCATTTCCGTTGGTATCTATAACCTCACATAAATCCTCACGGTTTGAGAGTTATGGCCTTACGAAGTTGGAGGACCCTCATATGTCATCCAGAAGCCCCAAAAGGTAAAAGTAGTCAAAGTGGTTTAAGATATTTTAGAAGGCAAATAATAAAGTTAAGTGATGAGTGTACTATAATTCAAAGTGAATACACAATAAATTATTTAAATAATAAATTTAATGGAGAAATTAGAAGTGGGTTAGCCCTAAAATAAGGAAAGTGGGCAAAGTGACCTAGAAAATGTTTTTAAGGAAGCTACTTGGAGAGTATAAATAAGAGGCAAGGCTCTCTCATTTAAGATCACACTTGAGAACATTGAATATCTATAAGTGTTTGAGGTAACCAAAGGATATATAAGTGAATTTCTGAGGGAAGGTGAAGAAAAGAAGGTCGGAATTCAAGGAAGGATAAATTCTTTTGATGATGCTTTCTAAGGTATGTTATTTACAGGTCATCTCACCATTTTCGCAAGAACTTTTTTTCTAGATTGATTCAGACCGTGAAATTTCTATTCCATTTAGGAAACATATCCGTGTATCTATGGTAAAACATTTATCTTGTGGTTCGTTGTATTTTTGGAGTTACACTCCGTGGAAAATAGGGTTTGTGGCTAGTCTTGAAACTAGTCTAAAACATGTGTTTCGGGTAAAAATGTCATAACTTCTTCATAATAGATCCAAATTCAGTAAGAATTTTTTTTTTGGTTAGAGTACAATATTTGGTATTCTTTTTAACATTTTCAGATCGATTCAAAAAATATTACGTGTGGGGAACACTCTATAAGGTCTCTCTCTAGAATAAGCCAGAATTCAACAAGGTATGTCATTGTTTCTATAACTCCTTTTCTGAGAGGTTCCAAGTAGTTACACCTAGAGGAATTTCATAAAACACACTGAAGAAAATTGTGTATCAGCTCCAGATATTTATTCATTGCAGGTACATATATATGATTATTTCAGGTTAGGGTTGTTGAGTAATCCAAAACTAGTCATGTGAGACTAAAGAAAGGTTTGATGAAAATGGTAGTCTCTTGTTGTTAAAGTTAAGGTTTGTAGGTATGTGATGTTATACACCAGGTCTATTACAGAGTTACAAATCATATTTGTATGATGATATTGATGAGGGATTTTGGTTGAGGTACATGTTGGGTACATGGTTGAGACAAGTAGTTGATGAGTTGGCACATACATGAGGTGTATAGTTGATGATGTTGGTACATATTGATGACTCATAGTTTATGAGTAGTTGAAACATGATTGGTATACTTGGTACATGGTTGGATGCACTTGTTTATGGTACAGTTTGATTACAGGTTGCTTGGTATAGGTTGGTGCATGGTTGATGCACTTGTTTATGGTACAGGTTGATTACAAGTCAAGGTACAAGTTGATGCATGGTTTAGGTTTATTGGTACAGGTTTACAACAACATATCTCACAGTGATAGTGTGACAGTGGTTCCATCATTCTACTTGTACTTCAGGGCAGTTGGATAGGGAAAGGATAGGTGGTTGTAGCCACCTTATAGTTGTAGCTGAAGAACATAGGGGGTTGTATCTTTCTTCTAGTTGTAGCCAGAGAATTGGGGAGTTGGAGCTTCCCTCGGGTTGAAGCCTGAGAGATGAGGGGGCTGGAGCCTCCTTCGAGTTGCAGTTGGAAAACAAAGTAAGTTAGTGCTTCCAATGAATGTAATTCTTCAATACATATAAGAAAAAACATTCTGTGGTTTTCTCCCACTTTGGGTTTCCACGTAAAACACTGGTGTACTGTGTATGTGTATTTTAGTTCATTTGTTCATTGCTCATTATTGGATGATAATTCTACATTGATATAAAACTTGTATTATTTGGTTAAAAAGGATTATAATTTCTCTATTGTTGATTCACCCTCCCTTTAAGTAATCCAACAATTGGTATCAGATCAAGCTCCTTCAGAAATCAGTTTAACGATTGAAAGGTAGATCATGGAGAGTAACAACTTGTATAAAAATGGAATACTACAGTTTGATGGACATAAGTATGCTTTTTGGAGCATAAGGATGAAAACATATATACAGGCACAAGGATTTGAAATTTGGCAATCAATTGTAGATGGATACACATCACCATCAGTTCCACCAACAAATGAAAAAGTAGTGAAACTAGGACAAAATAATTCCAAAACCACAAATTCACTTTTGAATGTTCTCATTGAAACAGTAATCACCAAAGTTTCACATTGTAAATCCACTAAAGAGATATGGGACAAGCTTATAAATATTTATGAAGGAGATTCAAAAGTCAAAGCAACAAAGCTTCAAACTTACAAAGGTCAGTTCGAACAACTAAAGATGAAGGAAGATGAGAATATTGTAGCCTTCTTCTTACGAGTCGATGAAACCATGAATGCAATCATAGGACTGGGAGAAGAAATCGAAGAATATGTAATTGTTCAAAAGGTACTAAGATCTCTTCCTATGAGATTTGACCCTAAGATATCATCACTAGAAGAAAGATCATATCTAAACTCAATAAGCATGGGCAAAATGCATGGAATCTTCACAACATATGAAATGAGAATTGAACAAGAAAATCCATATGTAAAAGAAACAACCTTCAAAGAATCCAAAAGATCAAAGCAAAAAGAAAAGAAACAAGAAGAACATAGCAACAACAGTGACGTCTTGGAAGATGATGACAAAGTGACCAACTTCGTCAAAAGAATGAACAAGGGAACCGATGATAGGTATAGAGGTAATCTTCCTTTAATTTGTTTTAATTGTGATGGTATTGGTCATTTTTCTAACAAATGTCCTCATAATAAAAAGATAAATGATGAAGGTTAGTAAAAAGGAAAACAAACATATAAAGGAAAAATAACTACAAAGAAAGTTTTCAAGAAAAGATTATGCACCAAAGAAGACATCTCATCATCAGATGAAGATGGATTCAGTGACAGTGAGACATGAAGAGTTTTATTCATGGAAATAGAAGACTTTGATAAAGAAGACTCTGAAGAAGAATATGAAGAAGTCGAAGAAGAATATTAATAATTCAAAGAAGAAATTGAAGAGGCGGAAGTTGACTATCGAGAAGAATTGATGTGTGCAATAGAAGTTATCATAAGAGAAAAGAAGAAAAACAAGAAACTACAAGTGGAACTAGACAATAAAGAAGACACTCAAGAACTCTAACAAATGATAAAAAAATTGAATGTTCAAATAGAAGAAGATAAAAGAATTGAAGAATCACTCAAAGAACAGCTAGAAAAAAAGGATAGGAACATTGGAAATTTGGAAGCAGAGATTGTCACATTAAGAAAGGATATTCAAAAGAAAAATATGCAGAATAGCTCAAAATTTTTGGATGACATTATCAACAATCAAAAATATCATCTTGACAAGTCTGGACTTGGATACAATCAGACAGAAAAGGGATCAAGATCAAAAAAAAAGAGAAAGAAACATATCCAAAAAGCTATGTAGAAACAATCAAAGGGGATAGGAAGATAATTACAGAGACAGTCCTCCACCAAGAAGATTAAGATTCAGAATCAACAAAAGACAGATAAGCCTCAAGAAGAATAATGATTCATAAGAGCACCTCCTTTTAGAAGATCTTCAACTCTCAGGTTTCAAACTGTATTTTTTGGTTTATGTTATGCATGTAATAATTTTGGACATAAATCTGTGAATTGCATAGATAACAACAAGAACATAAACAAATTTGAAATTCATACACAAAAGGGTTATCCAAGAAGGCCTAGTGAAACGCATAGAGGAAGTTACAATGGGTTTGAATGTTTGAGCACTGAAGTGGAATGTTACAAATGTAACAACTTTGGACACACGGCCAAAGATTTCAGAATGACAGTCCCTCCTAGAGAATCACAACAGAATAACAACACTGATAGACGTGAACCTCATAAAAGGACATGGATAAGAAAGTAGAATCAGTATAGCAATGAAGAATGCACACTCTCTCTACAAGATAAACAGAATAAATGTGGTTGGTATGTTGACAGTGGTTGTTCAAAACACATGACAGGTGATAGATGTAGGTTTATTACATTAAGAAAGGAAATATGTGGATCAGTATCCTTCGAAAATGATGATTCAACAAAAATCATTCGAAAAGGTACAATCGGAATTGGGAACAAGAATACAAAGGAAAAAAATGTTCTACTAGTAGAAGATATGAAACATAATCTTCTAAGTGTGATTCAAATGTGTGACCAAGGTCTTAAAGTTACTTTCGATTCACAAAAGTGAGAGATAAGAAAAGAAGGTTCAGGAAAATTGATTGCTACAGCTACAAGAACTTAAAGCAACATATACGTGTTTAGTGAAATTGGAAATGAAAAGTGTTGTCTAGGAAAGGAAGATGAAAGTTGCCTATGGCATAGAAGAATGGGTCACATACATTTTGATAACCTTGTCAAAGTCAGCAAAAGAGAAGCAGTCAGAGAAATGACCCAGATCATGAAACCAACCAACACTTTATGCAAGCATTATCAACAAGGAAAGCAAACAAAGACCAGGTTCAAATCAATGGAATATTCAATGACAAGACCACTGGAAATTGTGCACACTGATCTAGTTGGACCAACTATAACAAAGGGTTTAAAAGGTGAGAAATACTTTATGTTATTAGTTGATGATTATACAAGAATGAATGCAGTTTGCTTTCTCAAGAATAAGTTAGAAGCTTTTGAAAACTTTAAGATCTACAAGGAAATGGTTGAGAATGAAATGGATTCAAAAATCAAATGCTTGAGATATAATAATGGAGGAGAGATCACTTCAAAGGAATTTATGGACTACTACAACAGTCATGGAATAAAAAGGAAATTCTTCATTGCTAGGACACCTCAACAGAATGGAGTTGTTGAAATAAAGAACAAGACAGTATAGGAAATGGCTTGAACAATGCTAATGGATTCCAAATTGACAGATATATTTTGGACATAGGAAGTGCATACATCAGTTCACATTCAAAACAGAGTAATTCTCATAAAAAACACTGACAAAACTCCCTACGAGCTATGGAAAGGAAGACCAACAAATGTGAATCACTTCAAAGTTTTTGGAAGCAAATGCTACATCAAAAGAGAACATGGAAGAATGGGAAAGTTTGACTCTCATGTGGACAAATGAGTACTTGTTGGTTACTCAAGTACAAGGAAAGCATACAAGTGTTACAATTTGAGATTGAACAAAGTTGTGGAAAGAATCAAAATGAATTAATGGAACAACCTTTCGAAGAAGAAGTAGAAGAGGAAAATGAAGAGAATCCGACAGAAATAGAAGAGAAAGTTCAACAAGTGTCTCCAAGGACACCTAGAAGATGAGTACAGAAGAATCATCCTTCAGATCAGATTATTGGAAACAAAGATGCAGGAGTTGAGACTAGAAGAAGATCCATTCACCAAAACAAACACACCTAGCACTCTTATATACAATTGAACCAAACTGTTTTGAAGAAGCCATCAAGGATGAATTTGGAATAAGGCCATGGATGAAGAATTGGATCAAATAGAGAAAAATGACACTTGGGAATTGATTCCAAGACCAAAGAATAAGAATGTGATCAGCAGAAAATGGGTTTTTAGGAATAAATTGAATGAATATGGACATGTTACAAGGAACAAAGCTAGATTGGTATGTAAAGGATATGCACAGATTCAAGGAATAAACTTTGAAGAGACATTTTCCCCGTTTTCTAGAATGGAAGCAATGCATTTTATTTTAGCTTATGCATGCTCCAAAAATATTAAAGTGTATTATATGGACATAAAATCATCTTTTCTGAATGGATAACTTGAATAAGAAGTCTACATTGAACAACCAAAAGTATTTTAGTTGTCAAAGAATGAATATTATCTGTGTAAATTAAAGAAGGCCTTATATGGTCTAAAACAAGCTCCTAGAGATTGGTACTTTAGACTAGATAAGTATCTACAACAAGCAGGGTTCAGAAAAGGAAGTGCATACAGCAACCTCTACATTAAGGTAAATCAAGGTAATATTTTATTAATTGAAGCTTATGTTGATGATATTATTTTTGGTAATGATGATGACAGGTTAAGCCAAACATTTGCAAAGGATATGTAGAATGAATTTGAAATGTCGTTACTTTGAGAAATATCCTTCTTTCTGGGACTTCAGATACGTCAAAGAAAACAAGGAATTTTTATTTCTCAAACCAAGTATATCATAGAAATGATAAATAGGTTTGGAATGGAATATTACAAACTGATTATCACTCCCATGCAAAACAGTTTCAAGTTGAGCAAAGATGATGATTCGAAGTCTACATATCAGAGGAAATATGGGTCAATGATTGGCAAACTACTATATGTGACAACATCTAGACCAGATGTAATGCAGACAGTTGGACAGGTGGCATGATTTCAAGAAACACCAAAGGAATCACATGTATTAGCAGTGAAGAGGATTTTCATATATCTCAAAGGAACATAAGAGTTTGGATTATTCTATCCAAAAGGAAAGGATCTATCTCTTATTTCCTACACAGATGCAAATTTGGCAGGTTGTAATGATGATCGATGAAGCACCAGTGGAGCAACGTTCTACTTCAGTGAGTGTTTAGTATCATGTCTAAGAAAGAAACAATCATCAATATCTCTATATACAACCAAGGCAGAGTATATTATAGTAGCAACATGTTTTACACATGTTCTTTGGATGAAACAAACTTTTACATATATACAAGTTGAGTATGATGAGCCCATTCCAATATATTGTGATAATACAAGCTCCATCAGTATCTCAAAGAACCCGATGATGCACTCCAAAACAAAGCACATTCCAATCAAGTATCACTTTCTACGAGACAAGTTGTAGAAAAGAACATCAGAGTTGAGTATGTGGGAAAAAAAGAACAAGTGGAAGACATATTTACAAAACCACTTCCACGAGAAGCCTTTGAGTATCTTTTCCAGAGAGTCGAAATTATTTCTACTCCAAAATGAATTCTTTTGAATGCTTATCTTATATTTATTAGATATACATGAGGAAGCACCATAGAGAGGATAGTTTAGTCAGGGGGAGAAGCCCTGAATGGAAAGATACATTTTCCATTGATGACAAAGGGGGAGAGATTCATCATATGCATAAAACAAAGGCATGGTTCTAGGGGGAGAAATGGTCGTAGAGATGCAGAGGACATAGACACGTTTCCAGAGGGAGCATGAGTGATATGAATTCAATATTGCATGCCATAGATTTAGTTTTTCATCAGAGTATTTCCACCAATGACAAAGGGGGATATTGTTGATTAAGGTTGGTTTTCATTCATTTCAACCCTTGAAGAAATATCGGTAGAACAAATATTTGGGTAATGGACCCAAGTTTGCTTGATGTTTGAAGAAATCTTGGTAGCACAGAGGTTTGGGTAATGGATCCAAGTTTGTTTGATGTAAATATGACTCATTATTGTCTTTTCATCATTGATAATAAGTACAAATTGATGAACTCCAAAGTGGTCCCCTTATGGTGAAATCCCTCATGGGAAGACGCTTTGCGGATTGAGTTATCCTAGAAGTATGGTTAGAGAACCCATGGTTATTTATGGAATAATGAGATGAAGGTCAGTGAATTTGTCAGTGAAAATATCCTATATGGATATTTATTTTCATTCCATTTCTGGTGGTATGTGGAACGTCACAAAACTCCTCACGGTTAGAGAGTTATGGACATGAGAAGTTGGAGACCCAGGTTTGGGGAATGGACCCAAGTTTGTTTGATGGATAATGGTATGAGTTTTGACATATTTGTAGGTAATACTATTATATATGAATAGTACATGTCATTTCATTTCTTGTGGTATGTGGAACGTCACATAACTCCTCACAGTTTGAGAGTTATGGCCTTACGAAGTTGGAGGACCTTCATATGTCATCTAGAAGCCCCAAAAGGTCAAAGTAGTCAAAGTGGTTTAAAATATTTGAGAAGGTAAATAATAAATTGAAGTGATGATGTACTATAGTTAAAATTCAATACAAAATAAATTATTTAAATAATAAATTTAATGGAGAAATTAGAAGTGGGTTAACCCTAAAATAAGGAAAGTGGGCAAAGTGACCTAGAAGATGTTTTTAAGGAAGCTACTTGGAGAGTATAAATAAGAGGCAAGGCTCTCTGATTTAAGATCACACTTGAGAGTATTGAATATATATAGGTTTCTAAGGTAACCAAAAGATATCTAAGCCAAATTTCTGAGGGAAGGTGAAGAAAAGAAGGCCGTAATTCAAGGAAGGATAAATTCATTTGATGATGCTTTCTAAGGTATGTTATTTACAGGTAATCTCACCATTTTCGCAATAAAGTTTTTTATAGATTGATTTAGACCGTGAAATTCATATTCCATTGAGGAAACATATCCAAGTATCTGTGGTAAAAAATTCAACTTGTGGGTCGTTGTATATTTGGATTTAAACTCCGTGGAAAATAGGGTTTGTGGCTAGTCCTGAAACTAGTCTAAAATAGGTGTTTCAGGTAAAAACGTCATAACTTCTTCATAATATATCCAAATTCAGTAAGATTTTTTTTTTTGGTTAGAGTATAGTCTTTAGTTTTCTGTGTAACATTTCAAATTGATTCAACAAATATTCTGTGCAAGGCACGCTCTATAAGGTCGCTCTCTAGAATAAGACAAAATTCAACAAGGTATGCCATTTTTTCTATAACTCCTTTTATAAGAGGTTACAGGTAGTGACACCTGGAGGAATTGCATAAAACACACTGAAGAAAATTGTATATCAGTTTCGTATCTTTATTCATTACAGGTACATAGTTATGATTATTCCAAATTAGGGTTGTTGACTAATCCAAAACTAGTCATGTGAGACTAAATAAAAGTTTGATTAAAATGCTAGTCTCTTGTTGTTAAAGTTAAGGAAGTTTTATAGGCATATGATCATATACACTAGGTCTATTAAATATATACAAATTATATTTGTATGATGATATTGATGAGGGATTTTGGTTGAGGTACATTATGGGTACATGGTTGAGACAAGTAGTTGGTGAGTTGGCACATACATGAGGTGTATAGTTGATTATGTTGGTACATATTGATGACTCATAGTTGATGAGTAGTTGAAACATGATCATAACATACTTGGTACATGGTTGGATTCACTTGTTTATGGTACAGGTTGATTACAGGTTGTTTGGTATAGGTTGGTGCATGGATGATGCACTTGTTTATGGTACATGTTGATTACAGGTTGAGGTTTAGGTTGATGCATGGTTCAGGTTTATTGGTATAGGTTTACAGTGGCATATCTCACAGTGATAGTGTGACAGTGGTTCCATCATTCTACTTCTACTTCGGGGTGGTTGGACGGGCAAGGACAGGTGGTTGTAGCCACCTTCTGGTTGTAGTTGGAGAACATAGGGGGTTGTAGCCTCCTTCTAGTTGTAGCAAGAGAATTGGGGAGTTGGAGATTCCCTCAGGTTTTAGATTGAGAAACTAGGGGGTTGGATCCTCCTTCTAGTTGCATCTGGAAAACAAAGGAAGTTGGTGCTTCCAGTGAAAGTAATTCTTCAAGACATATAAGAAAAATAATTTCATGGTTTTCTCTCGCTTTGGGTTTCCACGTAAAACACTAGTGTACTATGTATGTTTATGATTGTTCATTTGTTCATTGCTCATTATTGGATGATAATTCTACATTCCTATAACACTTAGATTATTTGGTTAAAAAGGATTATAATTTCTCTATTACTGATTCACCCCCTCCCCCCCCTTTCTATAATCCAACACCCTGAACATGTATTCTATCTCCTCCTCTATCTTGGGATACATTTATTTGGTTAATTTTAAATGGATGTCCAAAAGTGTACTAACGGGTTTTGCATTCTGCATTCTAAACCTCTCCAATACCTTCTCTATGTACTCACCCTGAGATAATGTCAATTTGTGATTTTTTCCGTCTCTTGTTATTCTCATAACAAGGATTTTCTTTGCAGTACTGAAATCCTTCATCACAAATGAATTATATAATTTATTCTTGATAAAATTTATATCCTACATATTAGAACTTGGAACAAGAATGTCATCTACATACAATAGAAAAATAATATAGCTTCCATTTTCTAGTTTTTTAAAATAAACACAGTGATTAGAATGACATCTACTATAACCTTGTTCTGTCATAAACATGTCAAACTTCAAATACCACTACCTTGGATCTTTATTTAGGCCATACAATATCTTATTCAACTTGCATATCAAATTATCCTTACCTTTGACCTCATACCCCTATGGTTGTTGCATACAAATCTCTTGCTCCAAATCCCCATGGAGAAAATTTATTTTTACATCTAACTATTCAAGATGAAAATATTCTACTACAAGAACACTTAAAATAGTTCTAATTGAAGTCATTTTAACAACAGGAGAAAATATTTCATCAAAATATATACCTTTCTTTTGTGCAAACCCCTTTAAAACAAGTCTAGCCTTGTACCTCTTTTTGCCTCCATCTTCTTCCTTCAAGTTGTAAACCCATTTATTTGAATTTCTCTTTTTCTTGTAGGAAAATGAACCAAATCCAAAATCTGGTTATTTACCAGGGAATCTATTTCCTCTTTCATTCCTTGCTCCCATTTCTTTTTAGTGTCTACCTGCCTTGCCTCTTCATAACATTCAGGTTCACCAGAATCAATCAACAATAAATAATACAATGAAGGAGAGTATCGTTTAGGGGGTCTACTTAACCTGGTACATATTCTAACAACACTTGCATAAGTTTGAGGTACCGTTTTCTCCTGTTGTTATACATTTTGATTTTCTACTACCTTTGGAATTTGTTTTTCAGTGATCTCATCAAGCACTATGTATTTTGTTTTTTCTTTTTCATGTTTCTTTCCCTGCAACTGATATTTGTACATGACCTTCTCATTGAATATGACATCTCTACTCCTAATGATTTTTTTATTTTCATAATCCCATAAGAGATAACCAAAATCATTTACACAGTATCCAATAAAGGTAGACTTCTTTGATTTTTCCTCAAGCTTTGTTTTATTTTCTTTATCAATATGGACAAATGCTTCACAGCTAAAAGTCTTCAAAAAAGAATAGTTTATCTTTCTACATGTCCATACCTCCTATGGAATTCCACCATTCAAAGAGCTTGAAGGTCTTCTGTTTATTAAGAAAACAACAATATCTACAACATCTTCCCAGAACTATAAGGGAAACCTAGCATGCAATCTCATACTCCTTGCATGCTCCATGATTTTCCTATTCATCCTTTCTAACACACCATTTTCTTGTGGTGTTCCTGGAATTGTATTCTCTCTACGAATTTCATGGTATGAATAGTAATAATCAAACTCCTTCCTACAATATTCACCTCCATTATCTGATCTAAGACACTTCAACCCTTTTCCTGTCTCATTCTCAACCAAAGTTTTCCATTTCTTAAAAGTATAAAAAACATCAGATTTGTTTGCTAGTTGCATCATCAATAAAGGTAACATAATAACAAGAGTCACCAAGAGATAATACCTGAGCTAGTCCCCATACATATGTATGCACAAGATCTAACCTTTCACTCTTCTTTTATTTTCCAACTCTGAGAAATATGACTCTCTTTTGTTTTCCATAAACACAATGCTCACATAAATCCAAATCAATTTGTTTAATATCTGGAAACAAATCTATTTTTTGAAGTATCTGCATCCCCTTCTCACTCATGTGTCCAAGCCTAGGATTCCCTAATGTTGTATCCACTCCTATAGAACCTAAATATATAGAATAATCATTATTACCAATACATAAATACAATGTACCTACCTTCTCTCATTTTGCTATCACCAGTGATCCTTTGGTGACCTTCCACGCCTTATCTGTAAATATGGATATACAACCTTCACTTGCAAACTTCCCTGTTGAAATTAGATTTTTCCTTAGATTTGGAACATGTCTTACCTCTTTCAATAACCATTGGTTTCCATTCTTTTTCTTTATTTTTAACCTTCCCATTCCAAAACATTTCCATGGTGCATCACCACCCAAATGAACCTATCCAAAATCATGGGGTGTGGCATGAAATGAAAACCCTCAATTAAATTTTCAACCTGGGTTAAGTGAACTTAGAGTTGTAGCACTATATGTGCCAAGGAAAAAAGGCTAGAGGTAGTATAGTCTAACTAAGGAAATGGGCTATCTGAGAACTAATCTATTCAAGAAAAGGCTATTAATGATCAAACCGTACTAAGAAACTTAAACTATTTACCCTAAGTAACTTTTGAACAAAGGATCGATGGATAGTCATAAGGAAGCAAATGAAAACCCTACTTAAAGAAAATTAACTTAATCATTATAATGAACAAAAGCAAACTATCTATTTAATCTATCTAATGAGCAATAACAACAAAAACCTACTTTAATTAACCTACTCAAATTCAATAAGCAACTATCCTATTAAAGCAAGTAAATAGACAAGAAAATACCCTATCAAAGAAAGTAAAAAAGTAAGCAATAAACTAACTAACCCATGATAACTTCTACAACAAGTAAACTGATCAAACTAATAAGCAAGTGAACTCTATTCTTAAATTAAACTTCATAATTACTTCTAATTTATAAAAGGAAATCTTAATCTACTAAATTAAAATCATCATGACAATAAAAGTAATCAACTACTCTTTTAATCTACAATAAGAGAACTATTCTTTAATCTACCAAAGCAAGAAAACTATCCCCTAATCTACAAAAGAAAGGAAACTATCCTCTAATCTATAAAAGAAAGAAAACTCAAACATAGTGTTGATGGTTATGTCTCCGGTGTCTTATGATATCATGATGGAATTTAACAATTAACGATAACTCAAGAGGGATAAACTCGATATTGACTTCGATAGCAAAGTGAAAAGTATGGATTAGGCAATCTAGTGAGAACTTAGCCATTATAGAAGTAACATCAACTACTCTGTATATCCATGTAATTATTCGATCTATGCACTAATCATCAACAATATGAAAACACTATTCTAATAAATTCAATTGCATTCTATGCTAGTGGAATAAAATTCATACTACTTGAAGATTCATAAATGACAACTAAATTCAATAATCAAATTTCGAATTAAAATTGCAACCTAGATCTAGAAAGGAAATTGCATGAAATAAATTAAACTAATCCTATTTTAACAAGTTAAATTGCAAATGGAAAATACTCATAAAGACATAACTTAAATCCTATTTCTATTTCATCATATGACAAGAAAATAGATAAGAAAACTAAATGACAACTAGATAAGAAAATTAAATAGAAATTAGATAAGCAAACTAGAAATCAAAGATAAAACTAGCAACTATCCATCCACCAAAACTTGCCAAAGAAACCATGAACTAAATACTTTGTTTTAACTATGTTTTTAAACTCTATTTCAGCATATGAAAAATCTAACTACCATCTAATTATATAGAGGGGTTAGTATCTAAACTTGCAAGTTTATTTCCTAACTAAAAGGTCATTTCATATTAACACTAGCCTTCATAATAACTTGCAAAACTAACTGAAACAATTAAATTATAAACATCAATTTACACAGTAAATAAACACAATAAAACTCATATACAGGAAATAAAGGAAATGACGATTACACTATATAAATTCACAAGCTAATTGACTAAATATTTACCCATACCACTGGTGGGCCCCCCAATAGGTCATGGCTACTCCTCAACGATGAATCACGAGCTCAAGCAACACGATTTTAACATTAAAATGAAAACACAGTTTTAGACTGTTTTAGCAAAATATGTATGAAAATGGAAAAACAGAGTTGAACTATTATTTTTCTCTCCTAACTATTTGTCTGACCATTGAGGTGGTATTTATAGATTTTAGAAGATGATAGGTCGACCACTGGGAGGGTCGATCTCCTCTAAAAACATCAAATCACATTGAGTACGTCTTAATCGTCGGTGGGCTTCTAGAAACAAGGCGAGCCAATAATCACCCAGCATAACAACCCAATTAGAGTTGTCAGAAGCTCAGTAGTTGGAGGCCGCGAGCACTAGAAAAACACATGTTTGATTCTCCCATCGTTGGTCACCGATATGATAACCACCAAATTTCCCATCGTTTTAGTGTAGGACGGAGTGTCGGACGGAGTACCATATGGAGTATCGGATGAAGTGTTAGATGGAGTACTGGACGGAGTGCCAGATGCAAAAATGACCTGCGATTTTTCCTTGTGACACACAAAACACGAATTAGTTTCCTAGGTTCATTAAAACATGTTGAATTGTACTCAAAAACATCATAAAACATCAATCATACATACCTGGTATGAATCATGGCGATTTAATACAAAAACAATTCAAAACTCTTCAAAACTCTTCAAAACAGGAAAATGCACATACAATATTGGCCAAAAAGGATCTAATCATCCTCATTAATTTAACCATATCACGGGCCCAACATTACCTCCACACCTAATATTTTGTAGGTCCCACTGCAAACAAAAAGGAATTGCCCCTCATAACTAAGCTTGCTGAGAAGGATCATCTTTAGAATCTTCTCCTTCTTGCCGTGAAGATTTTGTCTTGTGCCTCTTGTGTTGCTTCAATTGTGCCCTGAGGTTGCAGTTGGATTTGGTCATATCGTCAACCAACCTTTGAAGGTAATTCACCTTTTCTTGGAAGATTTCATTATCATGGTGAAGATGCGTGTCCACAGTGTTCCTATCTTCCAATTGTTGCAGCATCTGAAAATTCTCTTGTTGTAGTTTCTCAATGGCTGGAGTAGGATCAGATATCTCGAAGAAGGGATTAGATCCCTTGATATATGTAGAGTGTCTATCATTCTTAGTATTTTGGGTAGGCATCCGTGAGGTAGGATTAATAGGGGGTTGATGAGGAGAAGTAGGTTCAATTTTTTTTTTTCTTTGAGGCTTTGATTCGTCTGCAGAAACTTCCCTATGTCTTTTGTGAGGGATTTCAAGATCAGAGGACACTTGGATAGGGTCCGAAGTAGTCAGGGGTTTTGCATAAGGTTTTCTTCTTGGATTTAGGGTACTCTTTTGAATAACTCCTCTATGAAATCGATTAACTCCTCTCCTATTTGTGGGAACTGTAGGGAAGTCTTGTTGAATTACTTCTTGTATATTTTTGGGTGTAGGATCAAGAGATATTGAAGGCATCTGGAGATTAGGAATAGGCTTCTTGGTCTTTTTTTCTGATGAGAATGCAGGTGTTTCAACAAGTTTTTTGGATTTTTGTTTCGGTAAAGAAATTGTTTGTGTAGGAGGGTTTGGATTTTTCAGAGAGTGGGGTTTGGATGGAGAAATAGTCCTTAAATCCAATGTCTTTTTGCTAGTCTTGATTATCAAGTGAGGGTTTGCAAATTGGTAAATGAACTCATCCCAAGTTTTCCCCTGTTTTCCCAATTCGGCTAAAACAAGGAGTTTTATAAGGCCATGGTGAAAGAGGTTGTTGTGGGGGTTGGTTACATTCTTTCTCACTTGAGAGGATACCTTCTCCAAGATATTTAAAAAGGAGAAGGGAAAAATCAATGGTTTATTGAACTGAAAGTGAGCTAACAATCGAAAGTGACAAGATTTAAAGGTGGAATATCTACCTTCACATGTGATCAACCTGGTGATGACTATCAGAGGGTTGATTAGATCCTCTTTTATCCACTCCTTGTATTATCCTTTAGCTCTAGAGATGTTCTAAAATTATGATTTAAAAACCCTGTTATAGCTTGATCGTAGCAACTAGTGTTTTTTAAACCATCTATCCCATATTCTTGGAAGATTTGTGGATGCAGCTATGGATTCCTCTGAGACCCCAAAGGTGAGAGACCCCACACGTGTTGTATTCCCATAAAAAATGAGGGAAACTTTCATTGAAATGCCATCATCGTGGCCCTGCAAGTGGGACAAAAACGACCCCTAGCCTATGCTAAAAAATACTTCCCTGCACTATGCAAACTCAGGGATGGCAAATAGGTCTGTGTAGGAAGATGGATCATACCATTTGGGCATCGTGATGGTGTGAAGAAATGGATAGAGGTATAAATTCATAGAGGATAGGTACAATCGGGCCAAGAAATGACACGATTGAGAAGAGGTCGAGCACAATTAAACAGGGGAGCGCAATGAACATAGGTTGAGCGCATTTAAAATAGGGGAAAACACAAATGAGCAACGATGAGTGTGAGGAATAATGGGATAACCCAATTGAGAAATCCTTCGTTTATGAGTGCACCTATGGTGGAAATGGTTTCACACATTCATGCACGAGTTGCCATGTGTGAGTGATTTCGAATTTGAAGGAATGTTTTTGGGGGTAATCATAATGATAATATGTTAGATCAATGTCCAAGTCTTTTGACTTGTACATTTGATCATGAAAATGTCTAAGGTTTTCATCATTCAATCATGATTTCCATGAACTAATTCAATTAAATGCCATTGATTCTTGGTTACCTGAAATTGTGGAAAATTACTAGTGTATATATTCATATGGTACTTCGTTCGATTCCTCATATGACACTTCATACAAATCTTAATATGACACTTCATACGACACTCTATATGGCACTCCATATGGTACCTCTGTGTGAAATGCATTTTTACCTCCTGTAATGGATAGTCTGCAGTGTTGGAATGGTTTTGACAGTCACAATGATTAGGAGCAGAGGCAAAGTGTCATATTATTATTGATTTTTCCACCATGCTTACTCAATCCACTCACATAAGACATGTAATTTTAATTCTGCAATGAACAACCTGTAACGAAAATAAACCAATAAAGTGGTTTGTTAAGAAT
Organism: Picea glauca; assembly: GCA_000966675.3. Taxonomy (NCBI): domain Eukaryota; kingdom Viridiplantae; phylum Streptophyta; class Pinopsida; order Pinales; family Pinaceae; genus Picea; species Picea glauca. Next base: position 167,196 of record JZKD02S0100136.1, read on the forward strand.
ATGTACATCAATTTATAACACACAGGGAATTAACATTTCAAAGAAATAAAATGGATGTTGATGTAATAACCTGTATCATGAAAACAATACACATATTTTTTTTTACAAAGATTCACTTCTTCTAGGAAGTGTTATTATTTTTCAACTCATGAAACCCCTCCCCCATACCTAAGTATTGTGACACCTCACAATAAAAAATATAGAAACTAGTCAGTTCTCCCAATAGCTGAAGATTTACATCTTGTTAGGTGTAGAGATAAATTTCACAGATCAGTCTGACAAGATGGTTAGAATATGGACCCACCTATAGGATAAGAGATCCTATATATAGATAAGAAGAGGTAGGCGAGAGAGTTTCAAGATCGTCTCAAAGTTAGTTCCCAATGGAAATTTTATGGAGTTCATTAACCTTAACTTAACCATACATACTTCATGTCATCTTTGTCTACAAGTAATGTCGTACATCAGGACAAGTTTAAATTTATTATTTATTTTTTTGTCAGATTACCATCCTCACTAGGTAGAATGCCCCACTGCTAGCAAGCCTATTCAGTACTCCGACCGGTTTACCTAGTCATACCATAGGATGATACCCATTTCTAGAAGATCTGTTCAGTATCCTAGTGGGTTATCCTCTTACACCCTCAAATATTGGCCCTCCATCTTTTAAGATTTTAGTATAAGATTGCTTTGTGCAAGAAGATGGGGGGACAACTCCGAATTTTTTTTTTTTTTTTTTTAAGAATTGGGATGGTATTTATGTTAGAGGATGACTTTCTGTTATATTCCTTAGTGATTGTCCTAATGTAAGGGGTACTTACATGGATGTGGCCTATCTAAATATATGATATAATCAAGATTTTTAGTGTGTAGTAGATGGTACCATTGGGAAAGAACAAAAAGGTATCTCTAGGCTCAACTCACTTTCTTATTTTGTAAGTTATTGTGATGTTTCCATGGCTAACCGCTAATAAGACCTCCTTGTTACTCTTTAATAAATATACTTTACTTACATACTCAGGTTTCTTGGGGAAACTATACGAGATACCTCTAATCTTGATGGTTACAGTATCACTTCCTTATATAGTGGTGGATATTTTCAATAGAAATTGCTTCTTAAGGTGCCTTAAGAAAAAGAGAAGATGAAAATATTTGCAAAAATATGGCTAATTACAACAAGTCATTATTCATTTGATGCTTAGCACACAACAAGGTTCAAATATAACAATATTTTGAAGAAAAATCCTTCTTTTATATTTCCTTGAAACTGTCTACTCCTGGTGAAATAAATACCTACATAAATCTCTAGAATTGCTTATCAACAGAATTCAAAACTATTTACATATGTACAACAGACAAATTTAGAAAATATTCAAGAACAAGAGGGGAATTCCCCATCTACTAAGGCCAATTCCTTTTCGGTTGACATGACATATAGAAAATCTTCTTTGGAAATGGGTGTGTGATAAACTTTGAGTCAGTGTCCATTTACTACAAAGGAGACTTGTCCATTGCCAATTGTTTTGATTTTCATAGCTCCATTGTCATATATAGTGACTACCTCGTAAGGACCCAACCACTGAGTGGTGATTTTTCCTTTGAAGGTTCTAAATTGGGAATCAAACAACAAATCCCAATCACCAAGTTGGAAGTGTTTCTTCTTAATGAACTTGTCATGCCACTTGCTCCTCTGGTTTTGGAATAACATTGTTCGTTGTATGGAATCTTACCTGATCTCATCCAACTCATTCAATTGTAGGGCTCATTGTTTCTGAGCCTCATCTAAGTTTAATCCCAATTTTGTGGAAATACGGAAGGTCCTTACTTGGAATTATATTGGTAGAAGTACTTGTTTCCCGTACACTATCTCATAAGGGGTATGCCAGTGGTATTTCTCCAGGTGGTCCGATATTCCCACAAAGCCTCTGGAATCCTATCAGCCCAATCTTGGTGATGTAATTGAATAGTCTTGGTTAAGATATATTCCAAAACTTTGTTTGTAGATTCTACCTGACCATTAGCTTGTGGGTGGTATGGAGAAGATTTATAGTGTTTAATCCCATATTTCTCTGTTAGCTCTCTCATCAGCTTGGAAGTCAATTGAGTGCCTTGGTCTGTAACAATTTCACAAGGGACACCGAAGCAGGTAAATATTTCTTCATAGATGAATTCAACAACATATTTTTCTGTAGCCCTAAATAGGGATTTTTCCTCTACCCACTTGGTGACATAATATGCACAAACAAAAATATAGTTTTTCTTATGAGACATGGGAGAAATTGGTCCTACAAAGTTAAGGGCCCATTTTTCGAAAGGTTCTATCATAACTTGGGAATGCAAGGGAATTTTTTTAGTTGACGTAATTCTTCCTATCCTTTGGTAACTATCACAACTCCTCACATGATTGGCAACATCTTTGAAAATGCTAGGGAAATAGTAACCCAAATGTAACATCTTAAATGTTGTACATTTGTCAGAAAAATGGCCACCACATGGTCCATCATGACAACTTTGTAGTATTTGTGGTACCTCATCCTCTTGGACACATCTACGAATAATCATATCAGGACCTATACAAGAAAGGTCATGGCCAACCCAAGAGTAATTAGCACTTTGCATGATAATTTTACACTTTTCATGAGGTGACAAATGAGACGGTAAATTCCTAGTAGCCAGATAGTTTTCCATATCTGCAAACCATGGGGTATTTACAGAGAGGGAAAAAAGGTGCTAATCTAGGAAACTATCATCTATAGGAATATCATCATCCTCATTTTTTATGCGTGAAAGGAAATAAAATACCAAATTCTCCTTTCTCGATCGATCAAGAAGGGTGATGTTAAACTCTTGCAATAGCAGGAGTCACCTAGTCACCCGGTCATTAGTTATGGGTTTATTCATGAGAAATCTAATGGGGGAATCACATGTATGTACAAATACTTCATAACCTGTAATGTCATGATGAAAATTATTGATAGAATGAACTACTGCCAATAATTCCTTCTCGGTAACTCTATAGTTTAGCTCGGCAGGGGACAAGTTCTTGCTCGCAAAATAAATGGCATAGGACTGTTGGTCCTCTTTCTTCCCTAATACTCCTCCTATTTCAGTGTCAGAGGCATCAATGGATATGTGGAATGGGAGAGCCCAATTGGTTCCCCTAAGAACTGGTCCCATAGACAACTTAGCTTTTAGGGTTTCAAAGGCAGTTTGACACCACTCAGTCCAAGCAAAATCAACCTCTTTTATTAATAATCCAAACATAGGTGCAACAATCTTTGTAAAATTTTCAATAAACCACCAGTAATATCAGGCATGTCCAAGAAATATTCTCACCTCTTTCTAAATTTTGGGGGGTGGAAGTCTAATGATGACCTCAATTTTTGAAAGATCAATTTTTATCCCTTCAGATGAAACATGATGTCCTAGAATGACTCCTTCAGTTAACGACATTTTATATTTTTCATGACTTAGAGACAGGTTCATTTCTTGGCATCTAATAAGGAATTTTTCTAAGTTATCTAAGGCTTCCTGGTAAGTGTTGCCATAAACTTTGAAGTCATCCATGTAGACCTCCACACACTCATGAATAAGATCAAAAAATATCCCTAGTACTTCTCGTTGAAATGTGGTAGGAGAATTACATAATCCAAATGGTATGACCCTATAGGCATAGGTTCCCCAAGGACAAGTAAAGGTGGTCTTGTCCTGGTCCTCGGGTGCTATGAGAATTTGATTTTACCCATTGTACTTGTCTAAAAAGGAGAAATACTTCTTTCGAGACAAGGTATCCAAAACTTGGTCAATAAAAGGAAGAGGAAAGTAATATTTCAGAGTGGCTTTGTTGAGTTCCCAAAAATCAACACAAATTATCCATTTCCTAGTCACTTTCTTTGGAACCACTACAAGCGGGGATACCCACTTACTATCGGATATGGGATAAATAAATCCAACATTTAATAACTTTTGGATCTCCTCCTTTACTATGTCTTTGAGTGTTGGGTTCATCCTTCTCTGGGGTTTCCTAACAGGTGTTACTTCCCCCTGGGTATATATGTTATGGATGCATGTATTAGGGTATATACTCTTCATGTCAATTTATTCCCAGGTGAATGCTCCTGATTGTTCTTTAAGGATACTTACTAACTATTTTTGTTGGTCTTCATCTAGCCCAGAGTTTATATGTAAAAATTTACCTGGACTAATCTCATAGGGCATAGTATAAGATGTGGCAGACTCATCTATCTCGAAGATAAAATATGTCAAAGACAAAATGGATGGGTCTAATTGTTCCTAAAATTCTTCCCCAAACATGTACTCAAATTGGGGAAAAGATTGTGGAAAATAAACACATGTGATAGCATAAATGAACTGGTTTAGCACATTTTCCATTGTGTTCTCCTAAAGTGCCCAGGCATGGTCACTTGGTAACACGGATTCTTCCCAGTCCTCAATCTCATATGGACATTCAATCCACCATAGATTCTCCGTGATAGGTTGAGATTGAGGGTATATGGTGAGCTTCTGGATAGAAAGTCCATTTGAGATGGTCATTTCTCCCTCGCTACAGCCAATAAATGCATTCGTTGTGGCTAACCAAGGTATTCCCAAAATGATGGGATGGATTTTGGTAGGATCCTTTGAGTGGATGAACATAAATTATACTAGGTACTCCCATCTTCCCACCTAGTGTCATCCATAGGTTGTTTGGGGGTTTCTTCATCTTCTTCTTCATGGATGAATATTGAAGGTCTCTGCCTATCCAGAATGTTTCTTGACCTTATTTGAATCTCCTATAGTGGAACAAGAGTAATAACATATGTCAGGAAGGCTTAGATATCAACATTTTGAAGAGGTTGAGTGGGCTTGTTATTGGGATTGGGCATTGGTTGTGCCAGTAATAGTGATGGTCCTGTGGATCTTGCATTATGATATTGTTGCAGTTGTTTTTGTGGAATAGGAGGTAAGGGTGGTGGAACAAAAACTGGCAGAAGTTGCAGAGTGCTCAGTGGAAACTGAGGGTAAGGATGGTTGGACATATGGATAGGTGGAGCTTGAGGGTTCCCTTGGTCATGCCTTCCTCTCCATCCTTGAAGCCAAGGATGTTGGTACTATGTAGATTAGTTTTTACAACTTGGTGAGTTCCACTGTTGTTGTTGTTGATAGTAGGGTGGAACTTGAGATTGTGGATCTAGGTATGTGCGATTGTTCCTAGGCTGCCATGGACTCTTAGGTGCATAAGAGGATTCCCCAGGATTGCCACTCCTATAGATGGATAACAAATTAGGCAATGATGGACATTTCTCAGTTGAATGGTCTTGTATGCAAAATCCACAAATTGAAATGTTATCTAATGGGCATTCCCTTGAGGAATGCTTCCTCCTGCATCTTGGGAAATATATGCTCATTGCTGCATTTTCCTCCTATTTCTTTTTAATTTTTAAGGTGTCCAATGGGGAACCTATTGTGCTTAAGATATTTGTCTTGAATTTCACTAAAAGGTTCCCTATCTCTTCTCTTGTGATACCACCTAAACTAACTGGTTTTAAGTTTCTATTATAGGGATCCTGAACATTCTTTCCTGTGTTAGCTCTACTCCTCAAGTAATTTTTACACATTTCACATATTTTAGAAAATGGTTTTTGAGAGATTTCACCTGATGCCATCAGGTTAAGAATCTCTAGGTATTATTATGAAATTCCCTTAAGGAAAAGAGCCCTAACTGCATCCTCTGGGAGGTCATGGTATTTTGAATTCTGGGAGATGTATGCAGACCATTCCATATAGTCCTCGAGATTCTCGTCTTCTAATTGTTGGATTTTGAAAATATCGTTATGAGATTCTTTGGTCTTGCAGTAGTCTTGGTAATTTTTTTATATCTTTCATGGCTTCCCAAGACCTAATACTCGATTCTCCCAACCCCATGAACCATCTTAGTGCAGAGTCCTTGAGGGTGGCAGGAAAGAGTTTTAGTTTCTGGTCATCATGCAAGTAGTTGTAGCTTCTACATAAGATGTCGAACTCAAATAGGAAGGTATTTGCATATTCACCTCTTTTAACATAAAATGTGGGTAGTGCTGAGAGGGGAATATTTTTCATATTGACATTTGGGGTGGTGTCCAAAATTGGAAACCCAAAGATCGTTTTGGTTTGGTTTCCATCTTCTTCTTCCTAACCGTGTCTTACATTGTTGTGATCCTCCTGATCATCCATACCGGTTTGGTTTCCAAAAAGAGAGTATTTAAGTGGTTTATTCTTGAAGAGAAAAAAGTATCCCTCTGATGGGAAGGTCTTCCTACTATTTGGTTGTCTGGGACTCTACTCAAGTCGATTGAGATTATTGGTGCCAAAGTTTCTATTTCAAATTGAGAGACAATTATGTTGGTTGAACTACCAAACAAGGCATGTTGGAAATATGGCTACAACAGAGATGACGCAGATGATCAAGGCGCAGATGATCAAGGTTGTCATTGATGGCAATCGATTGTTTATGAAGAACAGATGCTGAAACATGCTG
>JZKD02S0100136.1:206190-241794 GCA_000966675.3 Picea glauca
TCCTCCCTAGCTCCACCCAACCACCCTGAAATATAAATCTTTGCTACTGAAACTTATTACAGTGATATGATGTTCAACAATGGCTTACCAGACTCATCATTGTTCTGCTGCATTTTGTTGCTCTGTCTGGCTCATTTCCTTTCTGCACACATCACTTGTGTTGTCTGTTCTTCCCGTTTTTATTCTCTATGTGCCATGTCCATTCACTACACAGTTCCTCTTCTGTGCTATTCAGTTGCTACACTATCCTCCTTCTTCACACATGAATCACCTTCACCAACAACAACCACAACAAACTCCAATAGTGACAACAACCCCATCTCTTCTCTGTACCATGCATTTATAACTTCTGTGCACCTTGTGCATGAAATGTTCGCAATGCCTCTGCATGTTGAGTCTGCGCCGTTATCCTCCACCTGTCGAGTGCTCTGTCTGAACATCATCGTGACTCTTCAGCTTCTCTGATGGTTTGCCCCACGTGTCCAGCATCACTGTATGTTATACTGATATTCCTGAACTTATCTAGAAGTTTAGAGTCTTCATCTTCTCTATTACAATCAAGATCATCCTTTCTGTTTTAGTTACGAGCTCAAACCCTTATCCAGCTGTCAATTTCCTCCATGAATCGTCTTCATTCCACTGGTAGATTCCATGTGACTCTTCAGCTCCTCTGGAAATCACACCGTAGTCTCTCCACATCCTCTGGTAGAAACCATCAATGGTTTCTAGCAGTTTCACTGTGTCATGCAACAGTAGCCCTCAGATCTCCTTCAGGTTAATATACACCGTTGGATGAGCTTTATTAATCTTTCCTTTAAATCAGGTTTCGACATTTCGACATTCTTGTTGCATTGTGTTCTTTCCTCTCCAAGTTGTGATCCCCAAAAACATGCTTGGTTTCTCTATCTCTTTCCTCCATCTCTCACTGATGTGTCCAAGGGCTGTGACCACAACCTTATGCATAAGGTGCTTTCGCGATTTCGAATTTCGCGATTTCGTGACTCCTAATGTTGAGAGTCTCTGACTTCTCCATCTCTCAATTTCTGAAACTTCGATACAGAACTTTTCTGCACTAGCTCCTTCCCTAATATGACTATGGTCATAACCAAGCAACTATGAAAAAAGTGCTTTCGTGATTTTCGACACTATGCTCCGTTGACCCCAAGTCGGCGAAATTTTGATCACTTACCACATGTCCTGTGATTCCATGGTCCAGATCTAATATTGATTCAACGGCTACGATTGAATCTCAATTTCATGATTTCGGCATTCTTGATGCATTGGGTTCTTTGCCTCTCTATGTCGTGATTCGCAAAACTCTGATATGGAGTTTGATCAATGGTCCAGATCTGATCTCTATTCAACGACTGTGATTAAATCGTGATTTCGCATATCGCGATATCGAGATTCCTGATGTCAATAATCTTTGACACGTCCAAATCTCGATCCCTAATGCCTCTCCATTGACTGGAATCAATGGTCCAGATCAAATCTTGATCTGACGGCTCATATTACATCGTGATTTCGCATATCGCGAAATCGGGATTCCTGTGGTGAATGTTCTTTGAAAACTTCAACACTCGATCCTCGAAACTCCGACATGGACTGGAATCAACAGTCTAGATTTGATCTTGACTCAATGGCTGCGATTGAAGTCTCAATTTTTCATATTGCAAAATCGGGATTCATGTTGCATTCTTTCTTTGACATCTCCAACACGCGATCCTCAAAACTTCGACATGGTGTAAGTCTGCTGACGTCACATGTGTTAAATAACTGCCATGTGTCACCCTGATTCGTGACTTACATGTGCTTAGCATGTTGAATCGGTCTGACACTTGTCATTACCTGGTTGTTCCATGTGTTCCTAGCTGACGTGGTCTGCTGATGTGAGTTGGGTCGACAGTCTAGATCACATCTTGATCTAACAGTTCAGATTCAGTCAGGATTTCACACATCGCATTTTTGGGATTATTGATGTCAATATTCTTTGACATCTCCAACTCTCGATCCCCGAAACTCCGACAGGGAGTCGGATCAACGGTCCACATAACCCCTTGAGATGGACGGTCCTCCTGCTTTTGGGATTTGTGAACCCTCTACTCCTTGCACTTTTAAAGATCGTGCAGGTTTTCCTCGATCGAATGGTGGTCGGACCCTGCGCTCAGATCTAATGCCTGAGATCTATCCTCCATATCTACGCGCTCCTTTTGTCTTCTTTTAGATTTGATGGCCATTGGGAATTCAATATGAGATCCAGCGATCACTGGCGCTTCTCCTCCAGAGCGTACTTTGTCTTTGTTTTGCCTTCGCTGCATACTCTGATCTTGCCATCAATGACAAGCTTACTTTGCCTGATAATAACCTGCCAACAATCCTCTGCACTATCTCTTCTGAACTTATCAGGCTTGCTCTGCAGCGTCTTCCTAAAATACTTCTGGTGCCCGTCTATTACATTCTTCCTGTACTCATGCCATCTTCATTGTTGTACTTGCCATCAATGACAAGCATGCACTACCTGTTAAACATTTGCCAACATAAGCAATTCAGAGGCTATCCTTACCAAGGTTGAAAAAGGATATTCAATCTTTGCTTGGTAAGATTAACTTTGTTAGAATATTTGTTCCCAATTTTGTTGAGCTAGTAAAACACATAACATGTATGTTAAAAAAGGGATCTGAGATTAAATGGACAGACAATGCAAGGAATTCATTTCAGGATATCAAACAGGCTATCATGGAATCCCTGACTCTAATCAGTCCAAATTATAGCAAGAGTTTCTATATTTTTTCCTTCGCTTCTTATGACATGGTGGCAATAATATTATTATAGAAAGATGATGACAATATGGATCACCCAGTTGCCTTCTTCAAAAAAACACTCAGAGATGCTGAATTAAGGTATGATCCTATTGAAAAACAAGCCTATGCTCTCATCAAATCTTTAAAATCTTTCAAAATTTATATCCTTCATGCAAAGGTTATTTCATATGTTCCTTCACCCTTAGTGAAGGATGTTTTGACTTAGCTTGATATTGATGGGAAAAGAGCTAAATGGATCGCAAATTTAATCAAGTTCGACATAGAAGTAAAGCCCACTAAATTGGTAAAAGGCCAAGGCCTTACTAAGATTTTGACGGAAGAAAACCATGAGCTGCTGGACATAAATTTCATGGGGGAAAACTCAACGATTTTGCAGATGGAGGTGGCAGCAGAAGGACAACATAACAACCAACAGGTGGCAGAGAATTTGTCTTATTGTGAGTGGTACTTAGGTATTATTCATTTTTTACAAAAGTTGGAGGTTCCTCCTGAACTTAGCATGACTCAAGCCGGAGCCCTTAAGCTCAGAGCCATCAAATTTTGCATTTACAATAATTTGTTGTATTGGAAAGACCCTACTGGTTTACTACTCATATGTTTAGACAAAGAAGAATTGGTTGAAGTTATACATCAGTTTCATTCAAGTATTTGTGGAGGTCATCATTATTGGAAGACCACAGTTCATAAAATTCTAAGGGCTAGGTACTATTGGCCTTTTCTTTTCTCGGATGTGTGCACTTTCGTCAAAGCTTGCGATAAATGTCAAAGATTCATATGAAAACAACAACTAAAATCTCTGCCCCTGAGACCTATAGTAGTGAATGGCCTTTTTCAGCAGTGGGGTTTAGATTTTATAGGTGAGATTAATCCTTCATCTAGTGGACAACATAAATGGATCTTAGTAGCCACCAACTATTTTACAAAATGGATAGATGCAGTCCCCGCTAATAACACCACTCATAAGGTCGTCATGAAATTTATTTATGAAAACATCCTGAGCAGATTCGGTTTCCCCAAAAGGATGGTAACAGATAATGCAACAACTTTCAAAGCTGATGCATTGGTTGATATGTGTAAATAAATGGGCATCCAATTGGTACATTCTACCCTCTATTACCCTCAAGGAAATGGCTTGGATGAATCATCCAATAAGATTCTAATCAGAATCATCAGAAAGCTATTAGAGGAGAACAAAAAGAATTGGGACTCTAAACTAAATTTTGATATGTGGGAAGACAGAGTAACTATTAAGAAATCCATAGGAACCTCTCCATTCAAATTGGTCTATGGACCTGGAGCTATTTTTCTTGTTCAACTAGTTTTACCAGTGGCTAATTTTTTTTAAGAAGAGTAAACTAAGTCAAATGATATGGAAAGAAGAATGCTCGATTTGGTAGAACTGCAGCAGGTCCGAGAACAGTTGGTGGACAAATCAGAGGCTCATCAAAATAAGATCAAGGATACTTTTGACAGGAAGGCAAAGTGACGCAGGAAAGTTCGGGAACCCCTCACTCACCCTCTCTCAGGATCGTTCAATTCCCTCATTCATGAGCCGAAGCGGCTCTTTTAGACCCCCTGCTGTGAAAATCCCAGCCCACAGGTCCTTTCAAATCTTCCCCACGGCCTCTGCACTTAACCGTGGTTATCCCCGAGTCACTATCGGGGTTCGGGGTTTCGGGGTTCACGCTGTCGAGAGTCACTGTCCTCTCGAATCCCCGATTCATGATTAGCACCTTCCCTACATGTGCTGGCCCTCCTGGCTCAGCTCCTGGTCCATATGACCATTTCTTCACGACCGTGGATTTACTTCCTATTGCGGCTCCTCCTATGTCCTTAGCCTCTCCCATTTATACCATGGTCCATACGACCACCCCAATAAGACCTCAACCTTATGTCTCTCTATCGGGGTTTCAATCATGAATTTCCCGAGGAGTCCTTTTCCCTTAGCCCCTCCTGGCTAGGCTCTTTGGTCCATGCGACCTGTCTCTGTGTGACCACAGTCCTATCACTCCGTTGGAGTTTCATCATTTACGATGACATGATATTCATGTCCACGGGACTCGCGATTTCCCGATTCGCGATCCTTCCTGGATGTTTGACACCTGTCCTATCTGGGATCCACGGTTGTGGTCTCCTCTCGCCGTTTCGGAGTTCAACCAACCTTGAACTCTCATTCCTAAGATTCCCGATGTGTTGACGACGCTTGATCCCTTTCCACCTGTCCTCCGAACGGACGGCTCCGATTATGTCGGGAAATCGCGTATCGCGATTTTGCAATGCACGAAACTTATGTGCCCGGGATCTCCGATATCCCAATTCCCGACTCTTCCCAGGTGTCTGACACCTGTCTTTCACGCTGACTCCTGTCGCGGCCTCTCCCCTGTGCGCTGATGGTTTCCATGCATCCCTCCAACGGATGATCCCGATCTCGTCAGGATTTCGGGACTTCCGATGTCCTGTTTACCTCGACCTCGAGAACTCCGATTCTTCGAATGTCGATATCCCGATCCTTGATGGATTTCTTCCACCTGTCCACTGAAAAAACGGTCTAGATTATGTCATCGATTCGAGACCTACAAGTACCGATGCCTGGTGCCCCCGATCTCCGGAATGGACGATCGCGTGACACATGCCCCTCCTCAAACAGACGGCTCAGATTTAGTCTGGGTTTTCAAACTGTATGTCCCCGATGTCTTTGTCCACGGGAATGTCGATATCCCGATGTGCCTAAATGCCGATGGTGTTGGATCTCCGCCACGTGTCCCTCTGTCAACGGACGGTCCAGATCCCGTCGGGATTTCGCAACTTGCGAAGTCTCGATTCCTACGAACTCGAGAATCCCGAATTCCCGATGGCCGATATCCCGATGGCTCCTCGTGTCGGGACTTCTCTCTTCCTGTTCACGGGGTTAACTTCTCCGCAAATCCCGCAGATCTGACGGCTGACGGGATTTCTGTTCAGATCTGATGGCTCAGATCTGTTCTTCTCGGGCGCTCCTCCTCCTGAGGCTAAACCATGCGCTACTTCTCCTGATCCAACAGATGATGAGACTTATCTCACGGGATCCGATGGCTGTCGGTCCTCCTCTTTCTATGGGCTCCTTCTGAGTTCCTCCTGGACATGGAAATCCAACGGTCTAGATCTATTTTATCCAATAAATCTGACGGCTCCTGTGCTCCCTCGAGCTTCCGCGCTTTCTTCTATACTCTTAGAAGAATTTCAATTTCTCCGAAGGGTTCAACCTTTGCTTGTTCTGTCCTGCGAACTCCTCGACTTGAAGTCTCGCCTGATGCACATATCAAAACGCTACCCTTCTTGAGCTTCTGCCCTTTGAATCCTCACAGGATTCTTTGACTCCTCTACTCATGTAGAGTCTTCACGCGAAAAGCGCTATCTTCCCTGAGCTCCTGCGAGTACTCAGAACCCTTGAGGGATTTTGTCTTCTTTCCTCCTCCCATAGATGGAGAATGAATTGGATGCCCTCTTGGCTATCCTTTCTACTCAAGCTTCTTCTTGAGTACTTCTGGGTATTCAGCAACCCAATATAGGTCCCTTTGTGGACTCTTCTTTCTGCTCCAGAACTCCAAGAGTTCTCTCCTCCTGTGCTTGCCTGCACACTTACTCAACGCCCTCTTGGCAGATCTTCCTTCCTCAGAACACTCAACATTCCTGGGTTTCTTCCGTGCAACTTATGCACTTGATCGATGCCCTTCTGGCAGATCTTCTCAGAATCCTCAGTGATTCTGGTCTTTCTGAACTCACAATGGGTTTCTTCTCCAACGCAACCCATGCGTATGCTCAATGCCCACTTGGCAGAGATCCTACATAACTTACAACAAGTTCTGTCTGCGACTGTGTCTCAGCTACACAGCCTTACCTCCTGAGGTATTCAATAACTTCACGGGTCTTCCTCCTGATTTGTTGATTTCAGTGTTGTTCCTCAGCATGTCTTCGTCTAACTCCTCTGAGTTCAGAAGTGCATCCTCCTATGCACTGGTATTCAGATTCTCAACACTCTATCATGCCCTCATGGAATGAAACCTCAAAGACCTCTTAACTAAAATCACATGAACTCCTGCAGAATGCATAATGCACAACATACATCTACAACATATATATATATATATAGAACACACACGGACATGCATATAAGACAGAAATGCAGGAAAAACTGCTCTGTATTAATAATGGCAAATGCCTGTATATTTTACAAGGTGTTCCTGAGCTCTCTCCCGGATCTTCTCTACTCTACCTTGTCTACCTCTAAATGAGATCTCTAAAATATCTTTTACCTGAGGGCTCTTAGCGCTTCCCTCCAGGATTTACCTACTCTATTAAATTACAATCAATGGTTGTCTAGTCCAGTATTTGGATCTAGATCTCAGCCAATCTACCATAAAGGTCGATCCTACCTAATGCCTGCATAAAGCACGGATTTCCTGGCTCAACAACCTAGCTCATTTAATTACATTCAATTCAAATAATTGAATGAGGTTGCACCTCCTTTTCATTCTGGAATGCATGCGTGCTGACGTGGCTGGCTGGCTGGCTGCATGGAGAGATGCTCCTGCATCATACTCCATAGCTGCAAAAATCATGAGCTCCTTCTCATGAGCTTCCTCTGTAGCTGTTGGAAATCCTCCTGGATCCCCAATTAGTCTTTGGAGCTTTCCATCTGCTCCATTCTGTTGTTGCTGCTACTTCTGCATTGCTACTGTTGGTGCAACTTATTTCCTTCTGCCCAGCTGCTCCTTGCTGGCAGTGTCTGCTGATTTCAACATCAGCTCCATGATCTCCTCGATCACTTCATCCAACTTCCCCAATAGATGGTTTTGCTGTTGTAGTCTCCTCAGCTGCAAAAAATTTTGGCCATTTGGAAGATCATCACGATCTCCCGTGCCTTCATCTGTTTCCAACTTTACCTGTTGGATGTGCATGCCCTGCACTTTTACCTTTTCTTCTAGGGCTTCCAATTGATCCCACAGATCAGCAAAACATGTGCTATCTGCCTCTTTATCCTCTGCTTCTGCAACCTCCCATGTTGCAGTCTCTTCAGCCTCATTGCTGAAAATATCGAGCCATTCTTCGTAATGCTCGTTTCCCTTTTCGGCTTCCGCTGCAACCTCTATCGTGATAGTCCCTTCAGTTACTTGGTTGAAAATACCAAGCCATTCTTCCGAATGTTCATTCTTTTCTTCTACTTCTTCCGCTATCAGCTTCAGTGCTACAATGTCTTCCCTTTCAACTCCTTGGCCGAAATCATTGAGTTGTTCCTCAGAATGCTCATTCTCTTCGTCCTCTTCGGCAGTGTTCACCATCTGCACCAATTCCTCCTTGACAGTCTTCGCCGACTGTTCTACTACTGCACCATCTACACCACCAATTTCTGCCTCCTCCTAGGAAAATGGAAGGAATATTGGAATTCCCCCAATCATCATTCAACTCCTCTGATCTTCTTCTGCTGTCATCTGTACACGTTGATCACAATCGAACCTCGAGCTCATCTGCTCCATCAGCTCCCCTGGCTGAATCCAACTCGCTTTGGAGTTCATGAGACCCTCAGATGGTCTCATCTGCTCGTCTCTACCCTCCTGGAAATATGAGACACTTCCACTGCTTCCCTGGAAGACCATGAGATCAACCGATCCCATCTTCATCATCACTCCTTGCTGAATTGAACTCTTTATGAGACCTTCAGATGGCCCCAAATTTTCATCTCTGCCCACCTGGTAGTTCAATATGCTTCCGCTGCCCTCCTGGCAGATTTTGAGATGCCGCAGCGATCTCTGATCATTGTCCAGTTGGCAATGTAAAATTTCTTGACCACCCTCATGACAGTCCACGAGATCTTCAGTCGATCCCATTTCTATTTCCTCACCCACTTGGAAAATTGGAAACCTTCTACGGCCCTCCTGGTAGTCTTCGAGATCATCATTTGATCCCTCACTATTGCCCTCCTGGCAACCTGAAATTCCCTCACTGTCCTCCTGACAGTCTGTGAGATCCCGCAGTGATCTCAGCTCGTTGGCCTCATGGAAATCTGGAATTTCTACTTCTCTGCGCAACCGACAGTACTTGAGATCCTCAGCCGACCCCAATTCAAATTCTTCATCACCCCAATCATCATCATCATCATCAAGACCTTTTCCAGTCTCTGGCCAACAGTAATCAATTATCTTTTCTTCTCTAGCCACGAGGTTTTCAGCATACCTCAACCATTTTCTCAACAGCCTGCGCTGTCTTCTGACCATCAACTCTCTGACTGGCCATTTTGCTTTTGTCTTATTTATGGGAAATTCGCACATTCGTCTCCTCCTTCTATCCTGCTGCATCAGCAGTTCGAGCTTCTCTATGCCTGCTTTTAATTTATAGAGATCTCTAGTCTCTTCTTCATCCCATTCGGCAAGCTTTTCTTCCATGCTCTTCTTTCTATGGCCTTCAGTAGCCATTTTGCTGTGTCCGTCTACCTCTCTGACAGATCTGTTGCTGTCACTCCTGAAATCCTGAGTGCTCAGCTTCATCTTATAGTCTTGATGATTGTCTATGGACTGTTTCCTACCTACAACCAAGTCCCTACAGAGTCCTCAGTAACTCTGTCTTCTTCCCTACTGCCTTCTCCTCTCCTCTTGCCTGAAGTATACAGACAAGAACATGCTCTGATACCACTTGACGCAGGCAAGTTCGGGCACCCCTCACTCACCCGCTCTCAGGATCGTTCAATTCCCTCATTCATGAGACAAAGAGGCTCTTTTAGATCCCCTGCTGTGAATCCCTGCTATGAAAATCCCAGCCCATAGGTCCTTTCAAATCCTCCCCACGACCTCTGCACTTAACCGCGGTTATCCCCAAGTCACTATCGGGGTTCGGGGTTTCGGGGTTCACGCTGTCGAGAGTCACTGTCCTCTCGAATCCCCGATTCGTGATTAGCACCTTCCCTGTATGCGTTGGCCCTCTTGGCTAAGCTCCTGGTCCATATGATCGTTTCTTCACGACCGTGACTTTACTTCCTATAGCATCTCCTCCTATGTCCTTAGGCTCTCACGTTTATACCATGGTCCATACGACCACCCCAATAAGACCTCAGCCTTATGTCTCTCTATCAGGGTTTCAATCCAGAATTTCCTGAGGAGTCCTTTTCCCTTAGCCCCTCCTGGCTAGGCTCTTTGGTCCATGTGACCTGTCTCCACATGACCACAGTCCTATCACTCCATCGGAGTTTCATCATTTACGATGACATGATATTCATGTCCACGAGACTCGCGATTTCCTGATTCGCGATCCTTCCTGGATGTTTGACACCTGTCCTATCTGGGATCCACGGCTGTGGTATCCTCTCGCCGTTTCAGAGTTCAACCAACCTTGAAGTCTCAGTCCTAATATTCTTGATGTGTTAACGATGCTTGATCCCTTGCCACCTGTCCTCCGAACGGACGGCTCCGATTATGTCGGGAAATCGCGTATCGCGATTCTGCAATGCACGAAACTTATGTACCCGGGATCTCCGATATCCCGATTCCCGACTCTTCCCGGGTGTCTGACACCTGTCTTTCACGCTGACTCCTGTCGCGGCCTCTCCCCTGTGCACTGATGGTTGCCACGCGTCCCTCCAATGGACGATCCCGATCTCGTCGGGATTTCGGGACTTCCGATGTCCTGTTTCCCTCGACCTCGAGAACTCTGATTCTCCGAATGCCGATATCGCGATCCTTGATGGATTGCTACCACCTATCCACCGAACGAACGATCCAGATTACGTCGCCGATTCGAGACCTACAAGTCCCGATGCCTGGTGCCCCAGATCCACGGAATGGACGATCGCGTGACACATGCCCCTCCTCAAACGGACGGCTCAGAATCAGTCTGGGTTTTCAACCTGTATGTCCCTGATGTCTTTGTCCATGGGAATGTCGATTTCTCGATGTGCCTAAATTCCGATGGCGCCGGATCTCCACCACGTGTCCCTCTGTCAACGAACGGTCCAGATCCCGTCGGGATTTCGCAACTTGCGAAGTCTCGATTCCTGCGACCTCGAGAATTTTGAATTCCCGATGGCCGAAATCTCGATGGCTCCTCGTGTCGGGACTTCTCTCTTCCTGTTCATGGGGTTAACTTCCCCGCAACTCCTACAGATCTGACGGCTGACGGGATTCTTGTTCAGATCTGACGGCCCAGATCTGTTCTTCTCGGGCACTCCTCCTCCTGAGGCTAAACCGTGCGGTACTTCTCCCGATCCAACAGATGACGGGACATATCTCATGGGATCCGATGGCTGTCGGTCCTCCTCTTTCTATGGGCTCCTTCTGAGCTCCTCATGGACATGGAAATCCAATGGTCCAGATCTATTTTATCCACCTGATCCGACGGCTCCTGTGCTCCCTCAAGCTTCCGCGCTTTCTTCTCTACTCTTAGAATAATTTCAATTTCTCTGAAGGGTTCAACCTTTGCTTTTTCTATCCTGCAAACTCCTCGACTTGAAGTCTCTCCTGATGCGCATATGAAAACGCTACCCTTCCTGAGCATCTTCCCTTTGAATCCTCACAGGATTCTTTGAATCCTGTACTCATGTAGAGTCTTCGCGCGCAAAGCGCTCTCTGCCCTGAGCTCCTGCGAGTACTCAGACCCCCTGAGTGATTTTGTCTTCTTTCCTCCTCCCATAGATGGAGAATGAATTGGATTCCCTCCTGGCTATCCTTTCTGCTCAAGCCTCTTCTTGAGTACTTCTGGGTATTCAACAACCCAATACAGGTCCCTTTGTGGACTCTGCTTTCTGCTCCAGAACTCCAAGAGTTCTCTCCTCCTGTGTCTGCCTGCACACTTACTCAACGCCCTCCTGGCAGAGCCTCCTTCCTCAGAAAGCTCAGCAGTCCTGGGTTTCTTCCATGCAACCTATGCACTCGCTCGATGCCCTTCTGGTAGATCTTCTCAGAATCCTCAACGATGCTGGTATTTCTGAACTCACAATGGGTTTCTTCTCCAACGCAACCTGTGTGTATGCTCAATGCCCACTTGGCATAGCTCCTATAGAAATTACAACAAGTTTTGTCTGCGATTGTGTCTCAGCTACATAGCCTTACCTCCTGAGGTATTCAGTAACCTCATGGGTCTTCCTCCTAAGTTGTTGATTTCAGTGTTGTGCCTCAGCACGTCTTTGTCTGACTCCTATGAGTTCAGAAGTGCATCCTCCTATGCACTGGTATTCAGAGTCTCAACACTCTGTCACACCCTCATGGCATGAAACCTCAAAGACCTCTTAACTGAAATCACATGAACTCCTACAGAATGCATAATGCACAACATACAACTACAACATATATATATATATATAGAACACACACAAACATGCATATAAGACAGAAATGTAGGAAAAACTGCTCTGTATTAATAATGGCAAATGCCTGTATATTTTACAAGGTGTTCCTGAGCTCTCTCCCAGCTCTTCTCTACTCTACCTTGTCTACCTCTAAATGAGATCTCTAAAATATCTTTTACCTGAGGGCTCTTAGCGCTTCCCTCCAGGATTTACCTACTATATTAAATTACAATCAATGGCTGTCTAGTCCATCATTTGGATCTAGATCTCATCCGATCTACCATAAAGGCCGATCCTACCTAATGCCTGCATAAAGCACGGCTTTCCTGGCTCAACAGCCTAGCTCATTTAATTACATTCAATTCAAATATTTGAATGAGGTTGTGCCTCCTTTTCATTCTAAAATGCATGCGTGTTGATGTGGCTGGCTGGATGGTTGCATGGAGAGATGATCCTGCATCACAAAGGTAKATAGTTTTCAGGTTGGTGATTGGGTTCTGAAATGGGACGCCCTCAGACAAGATAAAGGAAAACACAACAAGTTTGATTCTTTGTGGACTGGTCCTGTCATGATAACTCAAGTACARCACAACAACACATTCATTCTGCAAAGTCTGGGAGGTGAATAAATGTTCGGTAGCCCAGTCAATGGGTGATTTCTGAAACTCTATTTTGTCTAAGGCTGTGAAGCCTAGTCATTGCAATTTTATTTTTAGTCTTTGGTTTTACAGAATAACTCCATGCCCAATGGAAACACTAGTAGATAGTTTAAGTTTTTTTTTCTTCAGGAAAGGCATTGGTTTTGTGGTTCTTGAAACCTCACAGGGAGGTGTTCATCCCCAATAGGAGGCAGTGTTATCTCCTCAAATAAATTGATTAAGATTTTTCTTTTTAGGTGATAGAGTCTCAGTTGGAAAAACACTTTTTCAAATTTTTAGAGGTACTTTTTTAAAATCTTTACTCATGTAATAAGTTTTGGATAGAATTTCATCTAGTCTATGCCAGATTAAATTCAAATCTCAGGTTTCGGTGACTTAGGTGAACATACCAATTGTTCATTAGTCACCGAAAGCCTTAACTTTTGGGAGCTAAAATAAAGGAATCCAAGGCTATTTAATCACCGAAACCATTGATGTAGGAAAAATACCAGACACATCATTTCCCACATTTCAAATAAGGGGTTCATTGTTTTCATGATTGCATAAGCCACCGAAAGTACTACCGAGGGAACCGTTCGTGACTAGAAAAGACGATCCCGCTATTAAATGAGAGCATCTCTCATTTCATTGAACATCATGGTGTTTTACTTCTATTTCTCTTCAGTTAAAAACATCATGACTCCTACACATCATCAGCCTTTTCGCCACATTCCTTGCAGTCAGTGCCACAATCTAAAAGCGCTCGCATTTATCTCAGTCCTAGCCTGGCTAAGCCGATTATCTCTGAACCTATGCGCTGTAACTTGGTCTGAAATTCACTACTTCGATCGCGGGTGTGCTATAGCGTCGTGGAGAAATGAAGAAAGGAGCGACGACACTCAGGAAGGAACTTAATGATATAGGGTATCTTGAAGCTCATCCTGAGGTATGCCAAATATTCAAGAATGCAGGATGTTTTAATTTCTGTAAAAAATTAGACAGTTTTCATCAACAGGTGGCCAAGGCTTTTGCTCTGAGTTTCGATGGAAAGAAAGCATGCATTGGCCAGGATGAATTTCAAATTGATGAAGCTCTCATTTCCTAAGTTATCGATCTTCCAAAAGATGGAGAAAGATGGTTTAAGACTACTATGATTAAGAATATTGATTTCAAGTCTTATTTGAAACCAGAATACCAGGGTTTAATTTGGAAGAAAGATATCCCTACATCTTTCCTTGAAGAGAAGTGGAAACAGTTACTCAAGGTGATAATGGTTTATATAACATGTGAGGGGTGATACAACAGGGTCATGATGTATCATTTTAAACTCATAAACCATTTTACAGGAAGATACCCACTTAATATACCCTATTTCCTCCACTGAAGTTTATCTAAGATGGATTATCAAGTCAAATCCAAACCCAATCAAGTGGCAGGAAGATTATTCCATCATAGCTTAATCAAACTACTGGCATGTAACCCGTTGCAAAGAAAGGGTAAGGAATGGAATTTTTTCCTATTCTGGAATGATTTCCAAACTGAGGTTCAAGCAGAGGACAGAAAGAGCTCTCATTCCAAAAAACCCTCCACTCCCAGAAGTGGAAAGAGAAGGAGAAGAGCTATCTCTCCAAACCCAGTTAATCAACCTTCTTTTTCCCCTAAGTCCGGAAAAGAAAAGAAGAAATTGGATTTTATCCATGAGAAGGAAGAAGTCAGTGAAATCCCAATGAATAAAAACATTCTAAATCTCCCATACTTAGACTTAGAAGATGAAGAACAACAATTGGAAAAAGCGCATGAAGGTTCAGTTACCACATGATGTGACAAATTTGTTTTTGTGGACATATATACAGATTTATGAGAATATTCCATCACCTACTCCCCAATAAGAACAATATCGCCAAGCTGCAGAGGCCTCATCTAGCAAACAAGCAAAACAAAGTAAAAAAAATAAAATTAAGAAGCTTAAGAAGCAGCTAGCCGACTAGGAGGTGCTTGAGAGAGTAATATAAACTAGGTATGAAACCCTCTCAAAAAAATTCACAGAAAGAAATTCAACCTTAGAAAGGTTAGCTCATGAGAGCA
Organism: Picea glauca; assembly: GCA_000966675.3. Lineage (NCBI taxonomy): Eukaryota > Viridiplantae > Streptophyta > Pinopsida > Pinales > Pinaceae > Picea > Picea glauca. The sequence continues at coordinate 221,046 of JZKD02S0100136.1, forward strand.
TAAAAGAGAAGAAAAAGAAGGACAAAATTGTAAAGGATTACAATAGTTTTTGGAGAGTGGCCCAAGGTTTAAAGAAAAAGGTCAGATCTTTGAGGAAAAAGGAAAGGGAATCAAAACACCAAGCTCATGCTTCGCTTCAAACCCTTGCAGAAGTGGAAGTTCAAATCAATGAACCATTAACAACCACTAATCCCACAAATCTTGAACAATAAATAGAAAACTAAAGACTAGTGCTGAGGCGTTTTTGAGTTAAATCAAGGTTGCTTTTTGAAATTTTGATGATCTTAGCTTTCAGTGGCTTAGGAGAACATATCAATTGTTCATTAGCCACTGAAAGTAGTCCTTTCGGTAGCTCATTAGCACAAATTCCAGTTTCTGAAACTACCAAAAGCACTGACAGAGCAGAAGGTTAATGTTTTTGCATAGATCAAAGCTTTTCTTTCTCAAAGGATTAGGAAAGTATTCCAATCATTGGGGGATAATTAATGGCATCTTTACCAAGTGGTGGTTTTGTTTTTGAAGATGTTTTAGATGATTAAAAAGGATAAGCAATGGTTAGTTATTGACAAGGTGATAAGATTGTTGAAAGCCAACAGGTGTCAAGCTCGACTCCTCTCATATCATATGAGATCCAGCAGCCTCGGAAGGCTTATTACACCTGCCCAGAATCTGAAGACTTAATGAACGGTTGAGAAGTTTAATTGATCTACTTTACTAGGCCAATATTTGATTTTCTATATTTGGAAAGATTTGATCCAGTAATCTAGGATCTAAAAACTGTTTTGTAAAAGGCTATAAAGACGAAAACTTTTGAAGAACTAAAGGTTCGATTTTGAGTTCTCTATTCTACTGTTTTTGTATGAAATACATTTTTATTTAATATATCAAGCCTGCAAGCTTCTTTCATTTGTTATTATTAGACCCTCCTTCATCTTTGTCTATGCATATGAGTTGAATTCATTCTTTTGTCTATGTTTGATGGTCCTATGGTAACTGTCATCTTACTTTTGACTGTTAAGAAAGAATCATAAGCATCTTTGGCTAGTTTGTTGACCCATCATATATATGTTTTATGTATGTTTTGGTTAACCGATTGGTTTTCTTATCCATCTGTTATACAAATCTATCTGATAAATAACTCTTGAAGGCCTTGTATTGCATGGATATAGTTAGATTGTCTTGAAGATACAATCCATAGATTAATATATTCATATTGATCCAAACCCACACCTATTATTCAAAAAATAGTTTCCAAAAAGATTAAGTTACCAGGCATCTCTAAATTACAGCCTAGGAGAGTTTCCTGGAGAGATAACACCATTATTACTGATGCTTCAATTTTTTGTTCTATAGTGCTCCCTCTGTTAGTCTCTTCAGAGATTACTTTATCTCTTTGGGTTGATCTAGCTCCTGTTTTTTGGTATCGGTCTACGAAATTTAAGAGTGGAACATTCCTTCCCCCAAAAAGGTTGGAAGGAACCTTGGTTGAAAGATCTGATTTATATTTAATGTATCTACCTTTTGGGTCTCTAGGTCTATTCATGAAAGAAAACAAAAACAAAAAGAAAAAATACCATTGGGTTTGGGGGAACCTGCTATAGTAGATGCATAGGTTCTTACCTCTCGTCTTAAATTTCCCCCACCACCAAACTAATGCTAAGGTTTTAGAAATGATCTATTTCCTAACTATTTCCTACCTTGAGACAACTCCCCAACAACGACACCAAAAATGATGGGTGTTCTATATGTACTAAAAACACTAAAAACACTAAAAACCCTCAATTAAATTGTCAACCCGAGGTAAGTAAACATAGATTTGTAGCACTATATGTGCCAAGGAAGAAAGGCTAGAGGTAGTATAGTCTAACTAAGGAAATGGGCTATCTGAGAACTAATCTATTCAAGCAAAGGCTATTAATGATCAAACCCTACTAAGAAACTTAACTATTTTTCCAAAGTAAAATTTGAACAAAGGATCTATGGATAGTCCTAAGGAAGCAAATGAAAACCCTACTTAAAGAAAATTAACTTAATCATTATAATGAGCAAAAGAAAACTATCTATTTAATCTATCTAATGAGCAATAACAACAACAAACTACTTTAATTAACCTACTCAAATTCAATGAGAAACTATCCTATTAAAGCAAGTAAATAGACAAGAAAATACCCTATCAAAGAAATTAAACAAGTAAGCAATAAACTAACTAACCTATGATAACTTCTACAACAAGTAAATTAATCAAACTAATAACCAAGTGAACTCTATTCTTAAATTAAACTTCATAATTACGTCTAATTTATAAAAGGAAATCTTAATCTACTAAATTCAAATCATCATGACAATAAAATTAATCAATAGCCACTCTTTTAATCTACAATAAGAGAACTATTATTTACTCTACTAAATCAAGAAAACTATCCTCTAATCTACAAAAGAAAGGAATCTATCCTCTCATCTATAAAAGCAAGAAAACTCAAACGTAGTGTTGATGGTTATGTCTCCAGTGTCGTATGATATCATGATCAGATTTAACAATTAACAATAACTCAAGAGGGATAAACTCGATATTGACTTCAATAGAAAAGTGAAAAGTATGAATTAGGCAATCTAGTGAGAACTTAGCCATTATAGAAGTAACATCAACTACCCTGCATATCCATGTGACTATTCGATCTATGCACTAATCATCAACAATATGAAAACACTATTCCATTAAATTCAATTGCATTCTATGCTAGTGTAAGCAAATTCATACTACTTAAAGATTCATAACTGACAACTAAATTCAATAATCAAATTTCGAATTAAAATTGCAACGTAGATCTAGAAAGGAAATTACATGAAATAAATTAAACTAATCCTATTTTAACAATTTAAATTCCAAATGGAAAATACTCATAAAGACGTAACTTAAATCCTATTTCTATTTCAACATATGACAAGAAAATAGATAAGCAAACTAAATGACAACTAGATAAGCAAATTAAATAGCAATTAGATAAGAAAACTAGAAATGAAAGCTAAAACTAGCAACTATCCATCCACCGAAACTTGCCAAAGAAACCATGAACTAAATACTATGTTTTAACTCTGGTTTTAAACTCTATTTTAGCATATGAAAAATCTAACTACCATCTAATTATACACAGGGGTTAGTATCTAAACTTGCAAGTTTATTTTCTAACCAAAAGGTCATTTCATATTAACACTAGCCTTCATAATAACCTACAAAACATAATTAAAGCAATTAAATTATAAACAACAATTTACACAATAAATAAACACATTAAAACTCGTATAGAGGAAATAAAGGAAATGACGTTTACACTATATAAATTCAAAATCTAATTTACTATATATTCACCCAGACCACTTTTGGCCCCCCAAGAAGGTCGTGGCTACTCCTCAATGATGAATCACAAGCTCAAGAAACACGATTTCAACATTAAAATGAAAACACAGTTTTAGCAAAATATGTCTGAAAATGGAAAAATAGAGCTGAACTATTCTTTTTATCTACTAACTATTCGTCTGACCACTTAGGTGGTATTTACAGAGTTTACAAGCTGAGAGTTCGACCATTGGGAGGGCCGACCTCCTCTAAAAACAACAAATCGCATTCAATGTGTCTTAACCACCGGTGGCTTCTAGAAACAAGGCGATCCAATAATCGCCCAACATAACACCCCAATTCGAGTTGTCAGAAGCTCAATAGTTAGAGGCCACAAGCACAAGCCAAAACCATGTCTCTGATTCGCCCATCGCTGGTCATTGATATGATAATTTTCAAATGGCCCATGGTTTTAGTGTAGGAGGGAGTGTCGGATGGAGTACCGGACAGAGTGCCGGATGGAGTACCGAATATAGTGTCATATGCAAAAATGACCTGCTATTTTTTCGGTTGACACACAAAACATGAATTAGTTTCCTAGAATCATTAAAACATGCTGAATTATACTCAAAACCATCATAAAACATCAATCATATGTACCTAGTATGAATCATGGCGAATTAATACAAAAACTCTTCAAAACCCTTCAAAACAGGAAAATGCACATACAATATTGGCCAAAAAGGATCTAATCATCATCATTAATTTAACCATGTCGTTTCCCCAATAGGCTTGTTCAAATTTTTGAGATATATGAGGTAGAGGAGTGTGCTTGGCACATAAAAATTCCCATTAGGAACATGCACACATTCCTAAAACACATGCACACTAAAACACTTGTGTGTTCTAGGAATGCGCACATGGTCTTGATGGGCATGTATGAGCTCACAACCAAACTTATTTCAAGTCACAAGAGAGTATGTACACTCTTAATGCAATGGATATATCATTTATTATAGACCAAACATCTTTATGAATAAATATGTATATGGGTTTGGGGACAACTAGGACCTAAGGGCTTAGGATTGGAATTTTTTTGAAGCATAGAGTAATGGTTAGAGGACCAAGATGTGGGTTCAAGGGTTGTGTGGCCTTTAACAAGAGGTATATGTATAATGCACTTAGGGATCAATTTTGGAGTGGGTTAAGGGTCGAGTATAGGTTATACCTAGTCTTATATGGAGCTAGGGGGTCTAGGTCATGGTCTAGGTCAAGCTCTAGGTCATGGTCTAGGTCATGGTCATGGTCATGGTCATGGTATAGGTATAGGTCATCGTCTAGGTATTTCCATGTATATGTCTTTCTTGGTTATAATATATGAGTTTATACCTTTAACATAATTGACCCAAGGTTCAAGTCTACTGGGGTTCCAACAAAGCCTCTAAAACTATCGGCCCTCCTGGTAAACCAAAATGCAACGCAACACACAGAGTGCACTACGTAGTCTCACCCGAGATAGTATTAATGGGTGTCTGCAATACTCAAGTGTTTGCATTACAGTATTGAGTGGAGATCTGAGAAGTGTGTGTTCAAAGTTCTATTTAATTTATTAAAGAAATATACTATCATTCCCAGTTATGCATCTACTATGATCAACTCATTCATCCATCATGCTATTATCTATTCATAAACAGTAAAAGAGACACAAGCATTCAATCACATAAAAAAGGTTTTACCATGGTTCACCCCCTTCTGGGCTACGTCCACAAAGATATGGCTCTTAAGATCTTCTTATTATGGCAGTTCCAAAACTACAATGTCGCGCGCTTTACAACTTATCCTTAGCTGGGTCGAGATCTATTAAGAGGTAGAATAGATCGCACTAGGATCCTCAGCCTGCAATCTAACCCTTAATATCTACCTTCATTACTCCCCTACAACTCAACAACTTACAAAAAGGTATCGGATTACTGTAGTGTTTCCACAAGAATCCCTAAAAGGTCTATGTATCTTCGTTCTATATCATTCGAATCCCTGCATCATCTCTCTATAAAGAATCCCTAAGAATATCTATATATACGTTTCTAGATCATCATCCATTACAATGTATTACAAAAACCCTAACCCTAATTTCATTAGGTATTCCATTCATGTGCACATGCTTCTCTTCCTTCCAGTTGTCTCTTTCCTCGTGCATGACTTCCTTCCCAAAATAGCCTTTCTTTCCACTTTGGCTTGCTTCCAACATGCCCCCAACAATGACATATGCCTCATCCCGAACCACCTACCCTCTGTGTTCTTCACTGATATCCCTGGTGATATATTAGAACTTCTCCATGAGCTCTATTTCTTATGTTTGGGCCTGCATGGTCTTCTCCTTGAGTGCATCCAATACCTTCCCTGCAATATCGTTGCTGACCAACTTCTCACATTCTTCCTGGGTCTGTTCTATATATTTTTTGTTTTCCTCTTCCTGTGCAATGACCTATGTTGCTCACTCCTAGAGCAGTTTTATTTGAGCCGAGTGCTCCTTTTTCTACGTATGCACAGTTATGAGTTCTTCCTACAGTTTCTTCATGTATTGTGCCCCTTTGATGCGCTTTTTGATTCACATTGTCTTTTTCCTTTTCTTGAGTTATTGGATAGATGTGCCTATCCTTTTTCCTCCATGGTCCCACTACTAGACCTATTGATCCTCTTCTAGCTTTGTCCAGAGTTGCGTTGCTTTCTCGAACAAGTCATCTGCTACGTTGACTTATCATTATATCTCTTGTATCTGTTTTGTTGCCTCTTGTTTCCTTCGATCCCTCACCTCTGGTGGAGTGGTAGGTGTGAGCTTCTCACAGAGATTCTCGATCTCCTATTAGTATTGATCGATTGTGTGTACAATCTGATCAATCTTCTCTGTCGCGGTGGGTTTGGCAGTTTGCACGGTATTTGGAATATTATTGTAGGCTACGACCACTTTCTGTTCTAGTCCCTTCACACGCTCCCTCTCCTCTTTGGTCTTGAGCTTGGCCTACTCAAATACCAATTACAACTTTTTGTTTTTATCCTTGACCTGCTGCAGTTCAGTTGTGTCTGTGAGTGCACGAGACTGTACCTCTTATGTAATGCTGACATGCAATTTATATAAGGCCTTAGTTGGTATCCGCGGAAATACCAATTGTAATTGAGCCAAATCCTTTAGGGTTGTCTTCCCCACGATTTTGTCCATGCAAAAAATACTGGGTGTGACGTGAAACATTGAACTTGGTTGTGTTATCTTATGGATTGTATCCTGAACTCTTTCTTTGGGTTCTCTTCCTATATGTGATGTTGATGATCTTATTTCTATGCTACTTTTGGCTTCCTATTCTTCCCTGATCTGCCTAAGGAGTTGTCGCATGTCTTCTATCTCTTCTTCAATTCTGTCCCTTTGTCACGCAACATTCTCAAAATCCTTGAATGTGAAAACCTAGACCACTTGGGCCACCATTTCTGCATCATCCTCCATTATTGTGTATTATGGAGGTGTTCTATGTGCCTTTTTATTCTTGCGCGAACCCCTCGTCTGGATGGTTGGTTGCTTAATATGGTCTGACTCTTATAGAGTGGGGCTTGATGTAGTCCCATGTGTTTCCTCGACCTGTTTCTATTGTATGTGGGGCACCTGTGTGTTGTTCTTCTTCCCCGTCTAGACTTTGGTCTTGGATGTCCCCCTTTTCTTTTGTTGTGTCTTGTTCTGACCTTTCCTTGGTTTCTTGGGCACTATGACTTTCCGGGGATGTGTTTTTTCCCGCCCTACCTCCTCAGCATGTGTATGTTCTTTTATTGCCTCCTTCTCCTCTACCCCTACAGGTATGTCTCGAGTGAGGACTGGAATCCTCCATTCGTCGTCCCAATCTTTGATGGCCATTTCTATGTCCCCCTCCATAATGCAATAGCATAGTTGTAGCCATTCCTTGTTGGGGTCCTTCCATGCATGGATCAACATCGCATGTCTAGTGGCTTTGAAGTTGGCTATGCCTTGATAGTTTGCAACATCTTGTGGCGTTATCCTCCGAGTGTTGGAGATAGTCTCATGTAGGTCATAGAGATATCCTTCGAATATAGATGTATTCATTCTTCTATTCTTGGCGTCTAAAGCAGCTCCAATCGATAAGTATCTCGCTCCATGATTGGGTTTGGGTCTAGTGGTGAAAAATGTGTATTTTAGCTCCTTCCATCCCATAATGGCTATTGGGATGAGTAGCCATGATTACTGAAATTATGTTCCCAGATCCTGCGCATCCTTGTAGTCGTCTAGAAACAGATTCAACAAATAAGGGGCCCAATTGATTATGGTTCCCTTGGCACACTGTGTTGCAACTATGACAACCTCAGCCAGGACATCCTCCTTGTGGAATTTTCTCAGCAGCTTGCATGCCTGATTTTTGTGGCCATTCTTGTCGTGATGTCACTAATTCGTTTGATAATGATTTCGCGGGTCCCCCTTTCAATGTCGTATTTATTTTTCATCCCATTGGCCAATGTTTTCTCCTTTGTTTTGTCCTCGAGGAACTATGAGAGATACATGCCCCGTGATAGCAGCCCTGAGATGTGTGCAATGAGATCTATGCCTATTGAGACGATATGGTCCAGTCACAGATCTCCGCCATGTGTGATCTCCATCAACTGTTTGACACAACTATTTGTTTACTTTCCTCTTCCAAAGTGTGGTAGGTCCAACAGACCTAAAGTCCCAGTTGTTTCCAGACCTGCTGCCCACTGGACTAGTTGATGAATTGGTTCCCCAAAGAAATCTACACCCACAGTCTGTAGGTAGAATTTCTTAGCGAACTCCGAGAACTTGTCTGTGTCTGTTATGTCATAACCTGAGTACCTCAATTTCTCTACATAACCTAACAAATCTGATTTTACACATACCCCTTCTAGTATGTGTGGAAAAACAATTGTTGTGTGGGTTGTCTACGTTGTGACCTAGGTACCTTTTTCTTGTCCTTTCATTGTGGTGGCTAACTCAAGGCTCCAGCCTTCATTGTTCATTTTTCATCATACTTCTCTGGTTTTCCAGTGACATATTCCACTGCTCCCTCCTGTGGGTGTTGTGACACAGTTGTCTATGAGTCTTCTCGCATGGATGCTTCTTCCTGATTTGGAGTTGTCCCATTGAATCTCTAGGCTTCTTCAGGGTTTTCAGGTTGCACTTGGCTACTTGCATCCTCATTCTATCGTCCCTACCCCTCTTCTGTCCTATCGATGTCCATGCCCATAGGTGTTTTCTGTTGGGTTTCTTCTACCATGAGTGTCGGGCTTCCTTCTGTTGTATTCGGTGATGGGATTTCATCTATATTGATGAATTCTAGTGGCGGAAATGGTTGTTGTTCGCTTCCCTGCAATTGCATCTTTTCTTTGGTCCTAACTCAGGGTTGTCTAGCTTGGTTCTCATTGTTTAGGTGGTTCCATGGTGGTAAAAACGTGTTGTTCACTGAGATCAATAGTCTCTGCAACCTCTATAAACTCTGCAACCTTCACTCTCTGCTGCGTATTCTCTATCGCTCTCTGCCTTCTCCAACTTCGCAATAACCTTTTCACTCCCTCGTCCTTTCTTTGTATGGGCTTCGTGTGAATATTTTCGAGGACATTACTACGATTACAGATTCAATGAAATGTCAGTCCCTTCATACCTTCCATTAATTTCCCTCACCATCTCTAGTTGGCGTGATTAATGCAGTGTCCCGTCAATCTTTTCCAACATTCAATTCCGCTAGCCTTCGCCACTTAGCAATTTTTTTGCCGTAGCCTCCTTTCTTGCTTATTTTTTATTTTAATTGACCATTGGCATTGTCTCCATCATATATTATTGTCGAGTGTGTGTGCTCCTTCTCATTTTTGTGAACTGTGCCTCTGTTGGTACCGTTTGATATCCTGCTCTCTCTTTTTTTTCAAACAACACAGTGACTTTCAAGTTGCGGGTGGTCGATTGTCCTTATACAGTTTCAGTTGACTCCCATTGATCATCCCTATGAGTTTTGTGCCTCCTAAGTCCTTCAACTGTATGTATCCCTCATCTGTGATAGTTTTTACTATGTATGGTCCTAACCAGTTCATTCTGAGTTTTCCTGGATGCTGAATGGATTTATTGTCATACATCAACACAAAGTCTCCTTCCTTGAAAGTTTTCTTCTTGATGTGTCTGTCATGCAAAGATTTGTCCCTTGCTTTCTAAAATTGTTGTTGGAACCCTGCTAGGATCCTATCTTCTTCAATGATCATCAATTTATTCATCCTATCATGTACTTCACCTCATTCTTTCATGTTCGTAATCATAGCTATGCATAGACAGGGTACCATAAATTCTAATGGCACCACTGCTTCTTATCCATATACCAATTTGAATGGCATGTGTCCTGTCAAATTCTTGCATGTGGTCATGTATGCCCACAATATTGTTGGTATTTCTAGGTCCCAATCACCCCTGTTGACATTACAGATCTTCGTCAGTGCATTTTCAAGGATTTTGTTAAATGCTTCTACTGTTCCATTTTCCTGTGGGTGATACGGTGTAATCATTTGATGATGGACTTCAAATTCTTCATTCATGGACTTAATAGTGTTGTTAACAAAGTGAGTGCCTTGGTCACTCATCAAAATTCTTGGGAAACTAAATTTAGTGATCACATGTTCAAATAGGAAGTGTGTTGTTGTTTCTGTGTTGCAATATTTGACTAGTGCTTCTTCCACCCATCTTATCAGGTATTATGTCATGGTGATAATGTACCTTTCTCCTATTCTCTTTGCTGGTGGGTTAGTTGGTCCCACAAAATCTATTTCCCATATTTTGAAAACCTGCAATGTTACCTGTAGTCGCAATGGCATCACGTCTCTTCTATTCGGTTTACCAACCCTATGACATACATATCTCTGGCAATACTCCTTCGAACCTCTGTGAATGGTAGGCCACCATATTCCTGTGTGCAATACATTTTGCATGGTAGCTTAGCCTGTGTAATTTCCTCTTTCTATTCCCTCATGGGCTTCTACTAAAATCCCTGGTCTTTTGTGTTCTAGCACATATCTTTGTAAGATTATATCTACACCCATTTTGTATAAGTGTCCTGTAATCAGCTGATAGTTTGCATCCCAGACTCCCAGGTTTTTCTTCTGTGCAGTGTTATATTCCTGTGGCGCAGTACTTGTACAAGTACTGAAGGATGTCTTCATAGTATTCCTCGGTGATCTGGACTAAAAATAATTGTGCATCCAGAAAATTGTCCTATAAGTTTGTAGGTTTCTCTCCATTTGTGACCCTTGATAGGTGGAAAGGTCTTGCATTCAACTTCCCTGGCTTAACTATTACTTCAAAATCAAATTCTTGAAATAGTAGTAACCATCAACAGATTCTCCCCCCCAACACTGGCTTGTTGACTAGGTAACTAAGGGAAGAGTGATCTGTGAACATATTAAAATGTTTTCCCAGTAAGTAATGTCTGAAATTATACAGTGCATAGACCATAGCTATGCCTTCCCTCTCTGTAGTGTTGCATTTCTTCTATGACAGTTTTTTGCTTGCGAATGCTATATGATGATCCAAATCTCCTGCTCCTGGTTGCACAAAAATATCTCCAATTGCTATGGTTGATGCATCTACATATATGTGGAATGTCTTCTTCCAATATGGGAATACTAGTATGGGAATTGTTACCATATTTTATTTCAGCGTATCCAGACCATGTTAACAATCCTCATCCCACTAAAACTTTGTATCTTTCCTTAACAATTTCTCCATTGGCGCGGTGATCTGCGTGTACCTTTTAATAAATTTTCTATAGTATCCTATGTGTCCCAATGTCACTCTTAGTTGAAGGACTTATTTTGGTGGTGGAAGGTTAATGATTACTGCAGTTTTGGCAGGATCTACTAGTAAACCTTTCTTGCATACTATATGGCCCAATAGTATCCCAAACAGTGTTCCGAAAATGCACTTCCTAATTTTTAATGATATCTGGCACTACCTACATATTTCTAGCACTAGCCACAAGACCTCAACATGGCCTTTCAACAGAATATAGACTGTCTAATCATCCAAGTATACTTCTAGAAATTGGTGGATAAATTCTTTACATGTAGCTATGAATACTCTGAAAAATATTGTTGGTGCATTCTTTAGTCCTAACGGCATGACTGTGTACTGGTAGGATCCCCATTTTGTAGAAAACATGGTCTTATATCTGTCTTCCTATGCTATTTTTATCTGGTGGTATTCTGAGAATTCATCAATGAATGGGTAAAATTTGTGTCCCCCTACATTCTGCAGCACTCCATCAGTGAAAGGTGTAGGGAACGGATCATGTAGGCATGCATCGTTCAACTTCCTCAAGTTGACACATATTCTTATCCCGCCTTGTTTTCTCTCCTAAACTACCATTGAGCTTATCCATTATGATTCTTCCATCAGATCTATGATGTCAGCTTCGAGCATCCTATCGATCTCATCTTTGACTTTTTTATTATAGATCAGATTTAGTCTGTATGGTCATTGTTTGATCAGTCTCACCTCATCTCTGAGTGGTATCTTCATTTATCCTAGCTCTCTTGCTATGCCCTTCATTTTTGTAAACATCATGGGGAACATGTCATTGTACGCGCACAATAACTTTGTTATTCTTTATACTGTTTGTTCATCCCAGTAGTCTCCAATGCTAGCCATTTTGGGATTTTCCACTGTCCCAATGTTGACTTTCTTCACCTTGATTGGCACGACAATTACTTGTGATTCTAGAGGTGTACCTTCCACTTCCCTTTCTCCCTTTTCTTCCTCGATATGAATATCACACGAATCATCTTCATCTTGTGCTCCTTCTTGCACATGGTAGCATGAAAACAATTATTTCACTGTTTGTCTTTTCTGTTGTTGTTCTTATGTTATGATTTTGACTTCTAGTTCATGAATAAATATCACTCCTCTTATCTTATTAAGTAATGCATATCTGTTGGGGTTCTAATGCTCGAATGAGAAAGTGACTATAAACTTATGTTGCAATATTGTCCAGCTCGAAGTTCCTCTACGTAGTTCCTGGTCTGTATACTAGTTTGTTGATATTCCTTCTAAGGTATGTACGAAATGATGAGGCCATTCCTCTGGGGGTGTCATTTTCCACAATGCTCTGCACTTCTCCAAGAGTTCCACTAGTGCCCCCTATCCACCGTACTTATGTTGCTGGTTTATTTTATGTTTTGTGCAAAACCTTATGCACAATAACTTCTCACATTGGTACCAATCCTTGATTGTTTCCTTGTGTGTGTCCCACCATCTTGTAGGTGTGGCATTAAGTGTTATATCGAGTGCTAAGACTCTCTGATTTTCTAACACTTCATCTTCATAATGTGTCAAGAATTCTTCTAGATCATTTACCTCATGGAAATTGTGTGGTTCCCTTATCTCCGTACCTACCCATCTTATTGCACGGTCTATTCTTGAGCATATTCTTATGGACACTTCATGTAGCCTTTGTTGCTAGTTCTCTAAACCTGTGTCTGAGTCTGTCTCACATGAAGTAATGCTCCGCCAACTAAGTATCCCATTTGCATTTAGGTTTACATAATATTCATCGCGCACAATTTTTCTATACAACTAGATGATTTCCTCCAAGTCCAAGTAGGTAGTCTCTACAAACCTCTCCCCTTCTCATGGGTCTAATGGTGCAATGACCCTGTATTCTCCTTACTTAAATGTCATTTTTTTTGTTGTTAAATTGATTATGGCCTGGCTGTCAAATTCCCAATCTAATTCGAGAAATGATGGATATGGTGTCATGTCGTCCACTATTTCAATCACTTCAAAGTATACTTTAGTGTGCACTCCATATAGGTCTATTGTCACTCCTTTCAGCCTACCAATTGGTAGAACTCGATGTTGGTTTGCTAGTTTCAGATATACAGGTGAATATCCTAATGTGGACTCTCCCATACATTGCCATGGATTCTTCGGTAATAAATTGAATTCGGATCCTAGATCCAGTATGATATCTCTGATGTTAGCATTAAACCCGAACTCCCTACTTGTTCTTCTCCTTGTATGTAGGTGATTGACTTCTTTTTGTTCTATCTTTTCGTTTGTCTCTATGCTACATCTTTCTAATATATTTTGCAATATTTTGACAGAGGATGGATCATTCAATAGTTTTACACGTGATTGCAAAAAACCTTTGATTGTAATTACTTGTCCCAGGGGATTCATTTCTTTGGTATGATCCAACAGTGGAAGCATCTCGTACTTTGGCACTTCCTTGCTTTGTTGCGCAGTTGAAGTCGACGTGGTGTCTTACTTCAAACTTTCTTGTCTATCTTTCTTAAATTTTTCCTTCTTGTTCTATGCATCGAACTGTTTCTGTTGTTCAACATTCTTCTTCATCCACTGGTGTTGTACTGGCTCTTTTCGGACTGCATCATTTCCTATTTTATCTCCTCCGCATGTAACTATGTCGATGTTTCTTCCTCATCCCTCACTTCCACTGAAATCCATTGAACATTCTGGTTGTTCTGATTCCTCTTTTCTTGGATCTTCCATAGTAACATAGGACATTCTTCCATATCATGATTTGATGCGTGAAAATACATACAGGTCGCTGGTGGAAGTGGACATTCACTTGTATAGTGTCTTGGTTGTTGACATTTCTGACATACCACTAGCCTCTACCTCTTCCAAATCCTCCTTTTTCTCATCCTCCACCTCTATAGCCAACACGATCTCCTAGCGATGCGTTATACTGAGGCGCCTGATTGTAATGCATGATATTGTAGTAAGGTTGTGTTGTGTTGTATTGTGGTTGTGCGGTATTATATGGTTGTTATGTAGTATTATATTGTTGGTGTGCAGTGTTGTATGGGGATGGTGCCTAGTTAAACTGAGGTGTGGCTTGCCTGGTCATCATTTCTTCCTTCATCCTATATGCATCTGATGTCATCTCTCTCATCAAGTCCATAGTTCTACAGTCTTTGTCATCATGGCCCACTGACTTGCAAAAGTTGCAATATGAACTCTTTGGGATTGTATGGTATTTTTGCATCATTAGGCAGTGATATGGATCGTGTCCTGGTTTCTAATAGATTTCGCACCATAGTCCTTCTATTGGTAATGGATATGGCATTCTTGTTTTCATAAAATGGGTGAATGTTGGGCATTCGTTCTTATGGTGTCCTTTCATCCTGCATGTGGTACACTAAACGAATTCTCGTTTGTCCTTACTTTTTTTCTAGTTTAGCTGGAACATTAAGTTCTTCAAATCCTCCTTCAACTCTTCGATGGATGGATCCATCTATTGATATTGGTTTTCTTCTAGTTGCAGGGATGCCTACAGAGCCTCTACCTGTGTCTGAAACTTTTGTTGTCACAATGGATATTTCAAGTGTGGTAGTAGTGAATTAACAAACATGTATCTGTGTTGCATATCTGTCATGAGATATTTAAAATTTCCTTTCATTCGCTTGAATCTATGGTCAATATCCCATACAGATTCTCCTTATTTCTATATAATTTCTATCATCTCGTTCATGTACTGATCCTCTTAACTTGGCTTTTGAAACTCATTTATCAGTAATTTCTTGATATCCACAATCATTCTGGTTGTCCCTAGTGGATTGTTTGTATATAAACTCATATACCAACCCAGTGCAAGATCCCTTAGTGTAATTACTAGCTGTGCAAGTTTAGTGTCCTCATCTGTGATCTGTTTTTCTTCCCAGATCTTTTCACAGATAAACAGGTGTTTTTTCGGGTCCTCCGATGCTTCTCCTTTGAATTATGGTAACCTAATGGTGGGATTGTATTTGTCCATCCTAAATGTTGTAATACTACCTTCGTGTGGTGTATATAGTTTATTAGTGCTTCAGGAACTGGCTCCTCCAGTTTTTGTTCCTTGTGTATATGTAATTCCTTATTTATTTCTTCTCCTGCAATTTGGTTGTCTAAATGGTGGTGTTCTTTTTGGTGTGTTAGTTGCACATGTGTTTATGGGTTCCACATTGACATTAATATGGATAGGGTTTCTACCTTCTCTTCCTACTCTTGGACCTCTCATATTCCTCTCATATGTTGCATGCAGGATTTCCTCAATCTGCTCCACAACCCAGAGATCCTCTTCCTCTTCTTCATCACTTTCCAAGCCTTCCTTCATAGCTATGAATCTCTTCTTGGTGTTCACCTTGTATTGGTAGGGTACTCCATTGCATGTCTTTCCATCTGTCTCCATGATCCACTTGATCTGTTTGTCGTTCATCATGATTGGGTCCAAGGATTCCTCCTTATTTCCTTTATCCACTTTTCCTTCCATTTATCCTATTTTTGTCAGTGCTTCCCCCCTTCCCTCATGCACGTAGGGAATTTTAGTTGTCTGACTCCATTATCATTACACCTTTTTTATAGAGAAGTATCATAATATAAGTATACAACAATCGAATATACCTACCTAGAGGCCCTCGTAGAAAATATTTCTCCGCTACATTGTACGACTTCGTTATATCTACTGCAAATTATGTTATACATCCTGCTACAATACTCTCGAGCCAAAAATCTATTGCGCGGGTGAATTTGTTATTCACCTGCTATAACTGTTCAATCTGAACTAGGGTCCACTCTAACTGTTAGATTCGGTTTGCTGCATGAGTATCCTTCAACCTCAATATCCACTCCTACAATAAGTGTGGAAAATCACAAAAAAAGACTTCATGTAGATCACTAAACACATACTTCTCAAGGTATTTACGTGGTGTTACTCTAGGGTTTATGTTATCTTTCTGTGCAAACTCTAGCTCCTTTGTCATCAACTAGGTTTCGATCTATGCTTTTGTGGGATTCCACGGTCTCAACATCCCCTTATAATGGCACATTCTCACCTTCTTGTCATCTGATCCAATATTCCCTTGACCCTCCTTCCTCATATATTACATTTGTTTTAACAAATTTTCAACAGATCCCATCTACTCAATCCTACATTATTCCAACCGGAAACGAAACCACTTTTTGGTTATAATATCTGAGTTTATACCTTTAACATAATTGAACCAAGGTTCAAGTCTACTAGGGTTCCACAAAATCCTATAAAACTATTGGCCCTCCTGGTAAACCAGAAGTCAACGCAACACACAGAGTGCACTGTGCAATCTCACTCGAGATATTCTTAATGGGTGACTGCAATACTCAGGTGTTTGTAGTCGAGGATTGAGTGGAGATCTGAGTAGTGTGTGGTGAGAGTTCTATTTAACTTATTAAATCAATATAATGTCATTCCTAGTTATGCATGTACTATGATAAACTCATTCATTCATCATGTTATTATCTATTCATAAATAGTAAAAGAGAAACAAGCATTTAATCACATAACACAGGTTTTACTGTGGTTCGGTCCCTCTTGGGATACGTCCACAAAGATATGGCTCTTAATCTCTTCTTATTATGGTAGTTCCAAAACTATAGTGCCACACGCTTTACAATTTATCCTCAGTCAGGTTAAGATCTATTAAGAGGTAGACTAGATTTCACTAGGCTCCTCATCCTATGATCTAACCCTCAAGATCTACCCTCCATACTCCCCTATAGCTCAACAACTTACAAAAAGGTATCGGATTACAATAGTGTTTCCCCACAACTCCGTAAAAGTTCTCTTTATCTCTGATATATATCATTTGAATCCCCACATCATCTCTCTATAAAGAATCCCTAAGTATCTCTATATATACATTTCTGGCTCATCAACCATTACAATGTATTACAAAAATCCTAACCCTAATGTCATTAGGTCTTCCATGCATGTGTGTGTGATGCTCTTCTTTCCAGGTATCGCTTTCCTCGTACATTCCTTCCTTCCCAAAATAGCCTTTATTTATGCTTTGGCTTGCTTCCAATAGGCCCCCAACACTGACATGTGGCTCATACCAAGCCACCTAACCTCTATGTGCTTGGTCAATTTCCCTGACGATCGCTTGGAAATTCTCCATGAGCTCTGTTGCTTGCATTTGGGCCTACACGATCTTCTCCTTGAGTGTGTCCAATACTTTCCTTTCAATCTCGTTGCTGACCAACCTTGCACATTCTGCCTGGGTCTGTACCATATATGTTTTGGTTTCCTCTTCCTATGCAATGACCTCTTCTTCTCTCTCCTGCAGTGGCTCCATTTGAGCCTAGCACTCATTTTTCCATGTCTACGTAGTTATGAGTTTTACCTGTAGTTTCTTCATGTCTTGTGCCCCTTTGACGTGCTCTATGATTAACATTTTATTCTTCCTCTGCTTGAGGTTTTGGATAGATGTGCTTATCCTTTCACTTTCCTAGTCTCACTGTTGATACTAGGTGTGATGTGAAACATTGAACTTGGTTGTGCTATCGTTTGGATTGTATCTCGCTCACTTGCTTCGTGTTCGCCTCCTATCTGTGATGTTGACAACCCTGTTTCTACATTGTTGTCGGCTTTCTGCACTTCCCCAATCTACTTAAGGAGTTGTCGCATGTATGCCAACTTCTTCAGTTCTATCCCTTTGTCGCAAAACATTCTCAAAATCCTTGAAAGTGTGATCCTGGACCACTTTGGCCACCCTTTCTCCATTATCCTCTATGATCGTGTATTCTGGAGGCATTCTATGTGCCTTTGTCTTCCTGTGCACACCCTCGTCTAAGTGGTTGGTTTATTAATCTAGCCATGCTCTTATGGATGGGGGCTTGATGTACTCCCTTGTGCTGCCTCGACCTATTTCTGCTGTACATGGGGAACCTTTTTGTTGTTCTTATTCCCCGTCTGGACTTTGGTCTTGGATGTCCCCCTTGTATTTTGTTGTGGCTTGTTCTGACTTGTCCTTGGTTTCTTGGGCACTGTGAATTTCTGGGGTTGTGTCTATTCCTTCCCTACCTCCTCATCATGTGTATGTTCCTGTATTTCCTCCTCCTCCTCTACCCCTGCAGGTATGTATCGAGTGAGGACTCGAATCCTCCATTCATCGTCCCAATATTTGATGGCCATTTCTATGTCCCCCTCCATAATGAAATAGAACGGTTGTGTCCATTCCTTATGGGGGCCCTTCCACGCCTGGATCCACATCACATGTCTAGTGGCTTTGAAGTTGGATATGCCCTGATGGTTTGCAACAAACTGTAGTGTTATCCTCCAAGTGTTGGCGATAGTCTCTTGTAGGTCATTGAGATATCCTTTGAATTTAGCTTCATTCATTATTTTATTCTTGGTGTATGAAGCGGCTCTAATCGATAAGTATCTCGCTCTGTGATTAGGTTTGGTTCTAGTTGAGAAAAATGTGTAGTTCATCTCCTTCCATCCCATAATGGCTATCAGTATTATTATCCATAAATAATAAAATTATGTCCCCAGATCCTATGAATCCTTGCAGTTGTCTAGAAATAGATTCAAAAAATAAGAGCCCCAGTTGATTGTGCCTCAACACACTATGTTACAGCTGTGACAACATTGACCGAGACTTCCTCCTTGCGGAAATTTCTGAGCAACTTGCATGCCATGATTTTTGTGGCCATTCTTGTCACAATGTCAGTAATCCATTTGATAACGATTCTGTGCATCCCCATTTCGGTGTGATGTTTCTTTTTCATCTCCTCGACCAGTTTTTTCTCCTTAGTTTTTTCCTCAAGGAACTGTGTGGGATCCATGCCCCATAATGGAAGCCCTGTGATGTGTGAAATGAGCTCTAAGTCTATTGAGACGAGTTGTTCTAGCCATATATCTCTGCCATGTGTGACCTCCATCAACTCTTTGATGCAACTGTTTGTGTATTGGCCTCTTCCCAAGTGTGGTAGGTCCAACAGACCTAAAATACTAGTTTTTTCCAGTCCTGTTGCCCACTGGACTGGTTGATGAATTGGTTCCCCAAAAGGATCTACACCCACACTCTATAGGTATAATTTCTTAGCGAACTCTGGAAACTTGTCCATGTCCATTACGTCATGGTCTGAGTACCTCAATTTCTCTACATAACCTTAAGAAATCTTCTTTTACACGTACCCCTTCTGGTATGTGTGGAAAAAAAATTGTTGTGATGGGTTGTCTATGTGGTGACCTAGGTACCTTCTGCTTGAACTTTTATTTTGGTGGATGACTCAAAGTTCCAACATCCATTGTTTATTTTTTAGCATACTGCTCCATTCAGCCAGTGACTTCTTCTACTGCTCCTTCCTATGGGTGTTCTGACACATTTTTCTGTGACTCTTCTGGCTCGACTAGTTCTTCCTGATTTGGAGCCATCCCATTGACTCTCGAGGCTTCTTCAGGGTTTTTTGGTTGCACTTGGCTTCCTTCGTCCTCATTCTGTCAGCCTTGCCCCTCTTTTGGCATATCGATTTCCATGCCCACAAGTGTTGTCTGTTGGGTTTATTCTACCATGAGTGTCATGCTTCCTGGTGTTGTATCCAGTGATGGGATTTCATCTATATTGATGAATTCTGGAAGAGGAGATGGTTGTTGTTTGCTTCCCTATGATTGCGTCTGTGCTATGGTCTTAACTCAGGGTTTTCTGGTTGTCTGGCTCGATTCTCCTTGTTTAGGTGGTGCCATGGTGGTAAAAAATTGTCGTTTTTTGAGCTCAGTAGCCTCTACAACCTCTGTAAACTCTGCAACCTTCACTCTCTATTGTGTATTCTCTTAGCATAGTTCACTTAGGGATAAAGTGTGGAGGGGGTTAATGGTATAGTATAGGTTATGCATAGGCTTATATGGAGCTAGGGGGGGGTCTAGGTCATGGTCTAGGTATAATTCTAGGTCTATGTCATGGACTACATCATGGTTATCATATAGGTCTAGGTCATAGTCTATGCTACAGGTTTAGGTCTAGGTATTGACATGTCTATATCAAGGTCATTTATTTCCTTGCGATGTACCAAACTTGCTATAGTGTGTGATATTCTGAGAGGAAGAGAGAGAAATACATAGAGGGGGTTAGAGAGAGAGTGTATGAGAGTGTGAGAGTTGGAGAGATGAAGCCAGAGAGGTGGGTGGAGAGAGAGAGAGAGTGTGTATGAGAGTGTGAGAGTTGGAGAGATGAAGCCAGAGAGGTGGGTGGAGAGAGAGAGAGAGAGAGGAATAAATACAATATGAGGGGGGAAGAGAGGAAGACAAAGATGAGGGTTGGAGAGAGAGGAAAAAAGAGAGTGTGATTAGGGGAGAGAGAAATAAAAAGAGAGTGTGTTAGAGTGAGGGAGAGGGACACACACACACACACACACAAAAAGAGAGAGAGAGAGAAGGGGGGTAGATAGAGGAAAAAATGGTAAGGGGGCAGAGTGGGTGAGAGAAAGGGAATGGACTGTGGTGGCTGACAGAGGGAGGGTTAGATGCAATAGGTAAATAGAGAAGGGGGGTAGATAAAAATAGATGTAGAGAGTAAAATGGAGAGAGAGAGGGAGGGGGTAGAGAAGGGGAG
>JZKD02S0100136.1:273903-293820 GCA_000966675.3 Picea glauca
AAAGTCATGTGGGCCCCGTTTGGGTAAGTTAGTACATCAACTTCTCGGGGTCGTAACTTTTGCATACGATCTCCGTTTTAGGCGTATGATAGCTCGTTGGAAAGGTATCGTTGAGAAGATTCATTTTGGGGGCTCAATAATGCCTTTGGGTATCATTGAGAACCTTGATCTCAAAAAACCTTCATTTAGGCCCTCAAAATGGCCCCGGAAGTTAAAACTTGCTAAAAATAGTAAATTGCCAAAATTGCTAGAAAGTTGTTTTGAGCCAGCCGGAAAAGGTGGGTGGCCACCGATATCCACCTGGATCATTCATACCCCAAAATTTCCTACTATATTGGTTCCTTAAGTCTCTACAACCTTATATTTCGAAGGATATCTCTACATCTGGGGTTGCATATGAGGAAGAAGCGATTTTTAAATCCCAAAAGTTAGATCTTATATATGCTCGGTCTAGGATGTTATACGAGATTCTTCCAGACATACAGAGGTCAAAATATGACCCTAGACAAAATCCCAGGCCTCATGTCGATGGCATTTTGGGCTCTGAAAATGTGAAATTTACAGACTCTATGACAAGCCATTTGAAAGATTTGTTTCTAAACCAGTCTGTAGGAGGGTCAGCTTCGTCTGTGTCCTCCACTCCCATTTAGTTGGTGGATGTACATTTTATGCAATCATCGACCAACCCAAATGGTAAGAAACAAATAGGAGGGAATAAAAACAAAGGACATAGCAATAATCATAGGGGTGCGAAGAATAATAATAAACCCAAAGACAATGGTAATAATGAGAATTCGAATAATAATGTTGGTGAGGGAAAGAAAGAAAGGTGAAAAGTGACGTTTCCCTACAATATTTGTACAGACGATCACCTCAACCATTTATGCCCCGGACTTGCGAAATTTGTGAGGCTTTTATCTGTATCACCTGTTGCACTGACTAATCCTTTTCCACATAATCAACACATATCCTCAAGATCCTCGAATGCCAAAAATGCAGTGAGTGGGAGTCAAAACCCACTGACGCAAGAAGATGACCGTTTATGCATCAATATGGTTAAATCTGAGGTTAATGTAGCCACTCGGTCACACGATTACAGTTCTCCAAAGACTGCACCTAGTCTAGAGTCTCCCCATCCTCCGAAGACACCCTTACATATCAAAAAACTAGAGCCCCCACCTCCTATTCTGAAAGGATTACTCAAGTGCTCTACCCACAATCCTAATGCTAGAGCCACTGAAAATTACTTTATTGTTGAGGATCTGGGTCAAACTCCTTGTGCGATGTCGACTCTGGAGGTACTCCAGATGTTTCCTTCATAGAGGAATGTCTTTCTATCTACATTAGGAGCTATAGATCCATGTGGCTCTAAATTTATCAATTTTGACGTCGCATATGTGAAGCCTCGCTTTCCTTACCATGTGGCATTCCAAATCCACATGGGTTACTCAAAGTATACCATCAACCGTATTGTTGTTGATGAAGGCACTGCAACATGTGTGATGTCCCTGGTCTGTTAGAAAGCCCTTGACTCTCTGCCTTTTTCTCAGTATTTGACCATGTTGACTGCTTTTGAAGATATTTCCTTACACCCTCGCAATATTCTTCATGCCTTCCCGGTCCATTTAGGTGGGAAGAAGGTAGAGGTGGATCTCGAGGTGATTGATGCACCCTTTGAATATAACTTGTTACTAGGACGCAATTGGACTTATGCTATGATTGAAATTGTATCGTCTCTCTTCCACACTCTTTTCTTTCCTCACGATGGGAGGATTGTGATGATCGACTGGTTGTCCTTCACGTACACTAGCCCCAATGCATGTGTTGGACCATCAATCCTTGTGATCGACAATTCTCAGCCAGAAACTAAGAATATTGATGTCAAAATGTATTCATCCCTTATGGGCACCTTCAACTTCATGGCACCGATTCATCATATATATGCCATGTCCAATAGCTCTACTTCGTCAAAGAGGTATGTTCCTTTATGCACTTTGTATTTTAATGATCCTTGGACCCTACCTTCCTCGACTGCATCTTGTGAGGGTCAGTCACATACTGGAATGGCCATGCCACTATCGACATAAGAGATAGTGTATCAGGATGTTCTTGTCTCTTCTTCTGATCTGGATCTTGTTACCTTTTAGACGGATGAGGAGGATCTTGTTCTAGAGCCTGTGTGGGCCACTTCATAATTTTTTTCACATGACTACCTCGATGAGACTTTACCTTCAGATGAAGCTATCATAGAGGCCATGAATGGTTCTGACAGGCCATGGGATGATATGCATCATTTCTCTTATTTTATCCCAAAACTTGCCCAAATCAAACAATATGATTTTAGATCTACCTTGAGCAAGATAGTCGGTCAAGCTATAGTTCCACTTGATACGCACGACATTTATGCTGAAGGAAACATGGCAAGTATCTATCCTACCGTCATGATCAATATCTCTCGTATTTATGGCAAGGTTGAAAATGTATACATCGGTGTGGATTATTCATCGAAAGAAATTTTGATCTACACCAAGCTCTTCAAATAATTATGCGACATATTCACTTGATCATATGAAGAGATGCCAGGAATCGACCCTCGAATTGTCGAACATGAGAATAAAACCTACCTGGATGCTAAACCTGTTTGATAATGACTTAGAGCTATCAATCCTAGGAAGGCCCTTGCTATTAAGGGAGAGGTAGAAAAAATGCTTAACGTTGGCTTTATCTGCGTGATTCCCTTGACTGAATGGGTTCCCAATCCTATTCCTGTGAATAAAAATAAAGGAGCCATCCTTCTGAAAGAAAACTTCCCGACACCCTTCATCGATCATGTTCTTGACGAATGTGCGGGAAGAAAAGTTTTTCTTTTATGGATGGATTTTCAAGGTATAACCAAATTCAGATTAAGCCCAACGACCAACATAACATGGCATTTATATTCCCTTGGGGTAAATTCGCATACCGGAAAATGTCTTTCAGCCTTAATAACGCCAGAGAAACCTTCCAATGAGCCATGACCTTCGTATTTCACGATCTCAATCATATAGTCAAAGCCTATATTGACGATCTTGTTGCTCACTCTTTTAAGAAAGTGGATCACCCTAAGCACCTTTGGTTAGTTTTTGAAAGATGTCACCATTATTGCATCTGTTTGAACCCTCATAAATGATTTTTTTGCGTTAGGTCGGGTCAACTTCTAGGATTTTTAGTCTCTAAGAATGGGATCATGGTAGATCCATTAAAGGTTGAGGCAATACTTCAATTTCCTCCCCCATGCACTATTCGTCAAATTCAAGGTTTGCAGAGGAAAGATAACTTTTTACGACGGTTTATAATGAACTATGCCAATATTACTAAGGGTTTCATGCATATCTTGAAGAAGGACACTCCTTTTATCTAGGATGAGCAAGCCTAGGAATACTTCAATGCTTTGAAGAAAGACTTGGTATTGACACATTTGCTGAAGTCTCCATACTACAATAGAGATTAATTGATTTATGTCTCCACATCCGAAGATATTATTGGTATGGTGTTGGTTCAGGAGGATGACAAGCTCCGTGAGAACGTCATTTACTATCTTAGTTGAAACTTAGTCGGCCCTAAACTCAAGTATTCTCATGTTGAAAATCTACCTTTGATTGTCGTTCACACAATTCAACGATACGACACTATATATTTATTTGAAAAACTATTGTGGTTTTCAATGTCAATCCATTTCAATACATCCTTATGAGGCGTATCATATGGGGAAAGTACAATAAATGGATTGCCATTTTACAATAATTTGATCTTGATTTCGCTTCTACGAAGTCCAAAAAATCACTAGTTTTTGTAGAGTTAACATCTAAATTCCCTCGATTATATGAGGATGTTATTCATGTTGATTCATTTGTGGATGAACACATTTTCCTTGTCTCATCATCAGACCCCTGGTATGAAGATATTGTTGTCTATCTTCAAACTTTGAAGTTCCCTCAACCTATCTTGCGAGATGACCAACGATGTATATGATACCAAGCTAAGAATTACCTTATCATCAACGATACTCTCTATCGCCAAGGATTAGACAATATATTGCATCATTGTTTAACTCATGAAGAAGTTGATAATGTTCTAAATGATTTCCACAATGGGGCTTGTGTTGGTCATCTATCCAGGCTTACGACAACCCAAAAAAAATTGCGAGCTAGTTATTTTTGGTCATTTATTTTTAAATATTGCATCGAAGTGGTTAAGAAGTGTCACCCCTACCAGGTGTTCACTCAGAAAATGCACTCACATCCAGCCCCTCTCCATCAAGTCATTATTGTCGGTCCCTTCACCAAGTGGGGGGGGGGGGGATTTTGTGGATAGCAACCCAACTTCGGTTGGGGGGAATCAACACACTATCATGGCTGTAAACTAATTTACTAAGTGGGTCGAGGCCATACCTATAGTTAAATCCAATGGTAAGACAGTTTCCTTCTTCATATTCAATCAAATTATATTTAGGTTTAGAATCCCGAGTGATATTGCCATTGATCATGGAAGTCACTTTAAGACTGAAATGATTAAATAACTAGCATCAACAATGGGGTTTAGGAATGGTCATTCTTCCCCTTACTACCCCCAAGAAAATGGACAAGTATAGGCTATGAACAAGTCTCTCAAGACCATTTTGCAAAAAACTGTCAGCCAGAGCAAATATTACTAGAATATCATGCATTATCCAACACTTTGGGCATAGAGAACCTTAATAAAGACCTCCACTGGTTTTTCTCCTTTCCATTTAGTGCACAGTGTGGAGTCAATCTTACCTATTGAATGTTAAATCCCTTCTCTTATATTGGCAGTTGTGCTCCTACCTGACACCTCTGATCTCGAACAATTCCTCGTACACCTAGAGAGTCTAGATGAGAAATGACGAGACACCTCTACAACTATTGAAGTGAATAAAATATGTGTCAAGGTCCAATATGATAAGTCTATATATCCTCGACAATATGCTAAGGGTGACTTTGTTCTTCTATATGACCAAGCCAAAGAACCACCAGGGGAAGGCAAGTTAAAACCCATGTGGAATGGTCCCTATATTGTGTGATGTGTCTTAGAAAAAGGAGCCTATGAATTAGAAGATTATGAAGAGAACATGTTGGTTGATCCCAGGAATGGGCTCTATTTGAAAATATATTATGCTTGAGCCCCAATCTTGGGTGTAACTCTTTGTATACTAATATATTTTAGTGTATATATCTTTTCCCTTTGTTTTTATATTCAGCTTGCTTATCAAGTTTTCCCTTGATGGAAATATGTCAATGGAGTCTTCAATCTACTTAGGATTCACAAATGAGGCTAGTCATCATACACAGAACTTGGATTCCACCGCTTGGGTTGTTTAATCACTAAAGGGTATACTAGTGTCTTTAAGTGGTGTTTTACTAAGGCCATCCACGAATAATGTGGCTGAATATAGTGCCATCATAAAACTTTTGCGCAATGTGATTTCACATGGTATTCGCTCTTTATAAGTTCTCCTAGACTCCCAATTAATAGTATGTTAGTTGAACGACAGTTACCATGTGCGTGACCCTACTCTACTTTGACGATTCTTACGGGTACGACTTTTGGAAGGAAAAATTGATTTTATTACTTATCATCACATACCTAGAAGTTCTAATTATGTATCCGATACATATGATATTTTTGTTTTAGATTGGAATTTGTCACATAACTAAAGTAAATAAAACACTTTCACCAATGTACACATTGTAACATAAGTAAAGTCGAATATTAATGTTTTTATATATATTTCATATCTCAAAAAAATATGATTTTATAGTACAAAATTGGGGCTAATAGCCTTAAAATACATATACAACCGATCATAAAATAATCATGACATCTATGCTTGTGGCACCATATGAGTGTCATGATAGCATACTATGGATTTTTCAAGATGATGAAAGGGTCGTACCCAATAATGAGTCACACCTACCACCTGTCGCTCCATCACCTTCGACAGATCCTCCACCTGAACCATGGGAATCCTCTACGTCAAATGAGATAGGTTTCCCTGTATGTTTTGAATCACTCTATCAGCGTCCCCTCCCACTGCTTCATCCCCTCGATGCCTTTTTCGATGTCATGGAAGTCCTTCCGATATTCATGGACCCACATCTTCTTCATATACATGTTTAGTTAGTACTTGACATCATCCAAAAATAATTTTGTTTTCTTATAAAAAAATTTAAAAAAAGATGAAATATTCAAAAACATTTGACATACCTATGTCTTTGTAGATGGAACCTAGTGGTAACGACATGTCCAGATATCCTCTGAAGTCAATCCCTACATAAAGGTAGTCTTCGAAAGCCATCACCTCCCAAATCCAACAAAATAAAAAATCATCGTTGTAGGGTGTTGGCACCCTACCACCCCATTGTCGCCTCATCACCTCAATCTATCATTCCATGGATGGATAGCGAGGTCCATGCGAAACAATCTCAAATCTAGGGCCCAATATTGGAACCCGCTCAAAGAAAAAACTACAAAGGATAGACACGAACCCAAAGTTCCTCTTTCTACCCAGTTTGTAGTTTGTCAGCTAGCTCTTCATGTTGGCCAGTAGTGAGGTGCACCAGTCGTAAATCGTGGGTTGCAAGCACTCCACTGAATATAACATAAGTGGACTTGATTCCTGGTGCAAATAGGTCGAACCTGTGATCTGTGTCAACACTAGGACAACAATCTTGAGACTCAGATTGTTGATTTCTCTGATTGGGAGTTGGATCCTTACCTTCTCGGTCCTTTCAATGCAATGAGTGGCTATGTAATCCTCTATGTTCATTCCACTTCCAGCTCCCTAGGATTTGAGGTTAACCACCTCACCCAACGCGACAATCCCATCAAGAAGTGGATGTCTTAAACTTCAATCCTTAATGGTTTTACATCAAGGTTGAAGGTCTCGGTATCCAGATCCCAGTAGTTCACAAGAAGATGAAGCAATCTCACTTGATCCCTCATACCTTTAAGAGCCCAAACATTTTATAGACCACATCTTTTTAAGATCATTTGGGCCCCTGGATCTCTCTCCACTACAACATCCACCTCTTCATGCTCTCTTTCTCTCCACTCTAGCACCATCATGCAAGATTCAAACCATTTTTGAGTTAGTAACATTTTAAAAACCTTATCCATGGACATTTACATGAGATACGGTGTACACAATAGCATATAGGGATGTTTATATGCTATTTTTTTTGAAATAAATCGTGTATAGGTATGCATAAACGTGACTCGATGATCTGTAGCCCGCGTACATCTTAGTTTCTAAGTTGCACCCTAAATAACTCATAAAAGGAGGCCGAATTAAAAAATTTAATCCAAGAGGGGAGAAAGATGAATTACCTGGTCCAAACAGTTGTCAATTTCATCGCTCGTAGCCACCGCAATCAGAAGTTGAAATTTAGAGGCAATTTGGTCCAAAATACACTATTTGGGTAAAATATACAAATGGCATAGTAAAAAAAAAAATTATTATTATTTATAACAAATTTTTACCCACTTTTCATAGTTTCGTACAATATTTTGGCCTAATGGACTAATATGATAGTGGATGGATTTGGTTTTAGTAGTTTTATCCAGGGATTCTTATAGTTTTTAGCACCATGTCGCATGTTCGTAACTTTGGACAGGTATTTTTCATCACCCAACATATAGGATAGGTATCCAATCCATCATGCGCACTTGCATGAGCCTATGACTGCAGCTCATATGTCTTAGGTACAAACCCATTTAATAGCGACACAGAACCTTCTATCTGCAACTAGAAGTGTCATTATCAAATGTTAGAGACTTACCAAACATGGGTACCCTTGTTAGATCCCCTGCTTCATTCAATGTCCATGCAGATATTTTTGTTCATAGGATCGGGAGTCCCTTATAGCTAATACATGAATTTATGTTTGAACCTCATTCATTACCCATAAATATGATGAACTATACATAGAGGACTCCCAACGAATCATATTTAAGCTCTTTTCTGACTCTCCCAAAAAGTGAAAATATTATCGAGTGAACTTGTCTCTTTCACACTCGTAAATTGGATTTGAAAGGATGTATATTTGGTGGAATTTTACCCCTTTTTCAAACCAAGTAGACTAATATTACGAAAAGGGACATTTTTTGGCATTAAGTTGTAATTGCATCTCATTCTCTTGCTTGCAATATTGAGTCTATTGTCAGTTATCACTTTTGCATTATAATCCTTTCACCTCAGCAGTTTGCATCATCAGCCAAGCAGAGCCTTGATTATATAATTTGCATCTTGACACCCTATACTAAAGAGGAAACATTACCCTAAGTGTCCATCTCCCACATGCACCTCCTTGCATTGAGGATAGGTATGTTCCACTATTGGAACTAGTTGCTTACTTGTGACACTCGTTTCCTCCTCTATATCATAACATTCATTTGACTATGAAAAAACAAAAAATACGTGCAAGAAAATAACATTATCTTATATTGGCATCAGTCGTGTCGCCTTTGAACAGAGAACAAAATTTTTGAGTCCACATGTCATCAAAATTTTGGGTTTAGCATGACCTTAGGAAGGTGAGCTCATTACAGAGAGTTTACTCCCCCAACTGGTTACTCTTCCAGTCCCTATGGAGAGTTTTATTGATGCCTTGTGAATTTTAAATTTTCATCATTGATTATGCTTCCAAAGTATTCCATATGTCTCATGTGCTTGTTAAAAGGATGTCTATCAACTTGTGTCAGCCATTCCTCATAACTCTTGACTTTGCATGTCGGCCATACCCTCAGTGTGTCTAAGAATTACATGAATCTATAGTCCTATTGTCCACCCTGGTCCTACTTTCCTCATTAGTAGGTAACCTTGAAATCAATAGTCGACATTTCATCATTGGTTGTTGACTGGGTGGTTTCCCTTGTGTTCGACAGGAAGAAATATATTCACATATTGGGATTCATGTAGTGTCTTGGATTCCATTAGCCTTATTGGTGGTTTCCTCACCTTTGTCAACATTTTTCCTTATTGGCTACTATTTAGAGGTTTTTTTTCGTGTACTTCTTACATCTAGCACACGCAAAAGACACACAGGGTCATTGGTTCATGAACATTTTCTTCGTCCGGTTTCCTCCAAATCATCAAGCTCCTACTTTGTACCTCGTGCTGAATGATGAGAGATGCCTCAATTCTCTCATTTCAGTGGGTCTCCTTCCATCGACTTCAGCCCATATGTTTTGGAGATGAGACCTAGAGTCCTATGAGTACCTAGAGGCTTGCAGTCATTAGTGGCAAGTTCTCACACCATCAATAGTTGGAAATACATCAACATCTCTTTATCGATGGATTCTTCAAGTGTTTTACCCAGACACCTTTATTCACACTTGTAATAATGTACTCAGTGCCTTAATACCTACTTTCATTATCGGTAGGTTGTCTCTCATTTGTTAACGATATACCTTAATGATCGATAATCAAATGAAGTCTCATTGTGATCAACCTCAACTCCTTTATTCTCACGATGTAGACTTGCACCTTTGGCGGAACGTGTAGAATACTTGAAGAAATCATTTCATAGTCGCATATTTCCTAAGTTGTTTCTATCTCTCATTGGACCAATACCTATGTGACTTCAGTGATCATGGGGGATCAGATTGTACTACATTGTATACATTTATCTTCTGATTGATTTTGAGACTAGTTTTACTAGGCCTTGTTCATGACTATGACAACCTTTGGTATGTATCCACCTTTGTATTTCCTACTCATTTCCATGAACAACTATTTGGTATATTTTCACATGGATCTGTAGTGTAATTCAAGTTGGTAGCCATGTGCGCAAATTCAATGCATATTGTAATATTCTCATGAGAAACTAGTTCTTCCACCTGGGTCCCCATTACTCCACTTCTGGGTATTATAATGTATGTTTTCCATCAGAGATACTCCTCTAACCTCACACATTAGGGGGCATCTATTGTAGAAAGATTTTCCTCACCTTATGAAAATTTCCTCAAAAGGCCTTTTTCCATTTCCCTATGTAGACTTGAAGTCTCATTTTGCAAATCCCAGAGTTAAAAACAATATTTTTCCACATATATGCACCCTAACTTTTATACATCATGCGTATATGCAGGTTTCACCACTACAACTTGTGTACATTGGGCTTTGTGCCCAAAATTAAAAAATAGTGTCGGGTTTCCATGTCACGTCACGGGATCCATGATCCTTGACCTTCCATATACTAGAAGCATTCTGAATCGGCCCCTCAGTTCCATTTGAAGGCTATAAATGGGCCATATCCAAGCTATGGAAAATAGGAGAAGAATTCAACTTTGAGAGAAAAGTTACTATGGAGAAATTATTCACTTCATATTGAGTCTGCACCATTTATCCTTTTAAGTCTGAACACATTGTTCAACTGCCAATCTCTTCCCTACTTGATTGAGAACTTCATTGTCTCTCTTATATGAGATTTCCTTTGGTGGAGGATTGAAGTGGTGGATGCCCAACTGGAAGGGAATTAGTTTCTTGGTTCTGAACCATGCCGACACAAAAGTTTGTAATTCATTCACTTTTGTTGATTACATTCTAATAGAAATACTCTTTTCTTGTCCAATTAATATCTTGCAAAAATTTGAATTTTTATTCCATGGGAATATTTGTTATGAATGTTGATGGATTATGCTATTGAATGTGCTAACATTATATATTATCAACATAAGATTTCGTTTCTTGGTTGTTGAGGATGTTGAAGGAAAATCTCCCCGTGGACAGGTAGATATCCTCTTGAGAGCTAGACTCTTAACTCTTAAGACAGAAGATGCTTATCATGGCCACTGACTTCCTTTTAGATCTATATAAACTAATGTGTGAAGAGGAAAGAGAAAAGAAGTACCTTTTACCGGTGTTTGTCCCTCATGGTCCGATTTGAGCTCCAATCTTGAACTCCTCGATAAGCCTTGTAGACAAACAAAAGTACAAACAACTTCCTACTCTACTGAGATTAGCTCGAAATAGACCTATTTATTAGAGACAAATCCATGTGAGATCAAACACATATTTGAAAGAAACAGGACAAGAATATTATATTAAAGAGAACAACAACGAAGAATGCTTACAGCCATAGATGTGAGTGTAGCAACTTCGTCAAGCCCTCCTCATCCAAACCCTTGCTCAAATAGTCCACAGACCGAATGTTGATGTTCTGAAAGACACCTTCTTCATGAGATCATAGGTTAGATGCTTCACCATTCTTCTTCCCATCCCTTTCACCATGAGAAGGCCTGTTTAAATAGGCTTGGAGAGGCCCAACCACTTGAGATATCTTTGGGGTAAGTTGAGGATTTTCCTCCTTTAGTTATGGATCTGCCCTAGGATCATGGCTTGACCAAGGATTCAAATCCAACTGCCTTTAGATATTGAGGGGATCTTTCCCTCATTCTTCTCAACAAACCAATTTTTTCCTAGAATAGGTAGCGCTCCTCCAAAAGGGGCATCGGAGCATTATAGTGCTCCCCAAGAGAAGGAAATCAAGTGCTAGTGTTATAATGCTCCCCCAAAAGGGTGGAAAGAGTGTTATAGTTCCCCCTGACAGTGTATAGGGGAGCGCTACTCTCTAAAACTCAATTTTTAGTGGTTCTTCCAATAGCAGGAGACTTGTATTTCTAGTAGACTAATTCCTCCTCTTCACAACTAATATTTGAGGTGTCCTAAGTGTCCCTATCATGTTGTTGGAGGAGTGACATAGGAAAGAAGGCAGTATGATGTCAGCAACACTTATATACTTGTTATCAAGATGCGACACTTGCGACACTAATGACGACACTTGTGACACTTGCGAAGTGAGTAATTTTGAGGTGTAACAGATTTCCCCCCAAAGTGTGAAGTTAGAAGATGAGAACTAATAATGAAATACTTTGTAGACATTCAAGCAAGGGTGCAGGCTCAGAGAACTTGACAGAAGCTGCACACAACCATCAAACAAATATTAAGACATGCTTCAAACCCAATGCAAGCATACCTATGCTTGAGTGATAGAGACTTTCGAGGTATGGCCTCCATAAATACACTGCGGATCCATAATTATATTGATAAAAGGTATAGCCATTGAAGATACGTTGTGGATCTATACTCCCATGACATGAACTGAACGTAGCCGCAAAGAATACATAGTGGATCTATGAGATGACAATACATAGCCATGACCAATACACACTGGATCTATGTGATAGTATATGTGTCATTGTTCAAAAGAAATGCCTTCGCAACCTGGGCAAAGTACATTTCAGAGTGATCACTCAACCCAAGGTATTCTGACCGATCTTGATGTAGTACAAATATAACCATGTGAATAGATGTCCTGATGTCAAACATGGCAAAAACCACTTGATTATCGGTCAATGATGCAAATTGTTAACAAGCGCGAGGGAGATCACCATTGATGTCAATGATTCCCAAGGTACTTCTAGTACATTCCAATGAATGTGAATGGATGAGCTGAAGTTGAACATTCGTGGAATCATCTTATCATAGGTCAATGATGTAAACCCACTGTTGAATGTGAGGAGGCCTGCAGGTCCCAAATTACTAACTGGTTTCTAAGTCTAGTTCCTAGATAATGTGTTGAAGTTGACAGGAATAGACTCGTCGAAGGAGGGCCTTGATGTATCCCCCATCAACGAAATGAAATAGACACAGAGATGTAATTGGTAGATCAAATGAACATGGACTAACATGGGTATTGAGACAAGATATTTGTGATGGCTGACTCTCGAGGTGGATACTTCCCTTGAGCATTGAGGCACAACAACAGAAACATGACATGGACAAAAACATGATAATGTAGTGGATACTGTGACTTTCGTCGAGTGATCCAAAGGAGTAAGAAAAAACTCATAGGATTGTTTCAGTGCAGAGGTTCAGTGGATTAAGATGTGTGCAAAGACAAAGTGTCATGTTCAAGGGAAACTCTAAGAGTTACTGGTAATGTTCTCAAAAACTGCTTGGCTTGCTTCCTTCAATTTTTTCCCCCATCCAAATAGATGAGTACCTCTTTTTAATTTAACGAGCTCGAGGAGGGTAACACATGCTCGATATAACCCACCTTCGGTAAGTTCCTCTTCCTTTGTTTAATGAACTGGAAGAAGTAAGGGTTTGATCCCATATGGGCATGTCGATGTTTGTTTTAACGAGTCCAAAGATAGAAAATTCGAACGTTTTTCATGATTATAGAGTCTGGAAAAACACTTAAAAGAGAAATCTCTTAGTTCCTTTTTTGTAAAGTAGTCTGATGAGACCACAAAAGATATAAATTATCGCTCAACAAATGTTTTCTTCAAATACTTTAACGAGCGTGAAGAGAACTAGGTCACTCGGTAATCTTTTCATGTTTAGAGAGTCTGAAAAGAACTTAAAGGTGACTCCAATGTTGTCCTTTTTCGAATGTTAGTCTTTCGAGGCCAAAAAATAGATAAATTATCACTCAAAATATGCCCTTTCAAACCTTTTAACGAGTGGGAAAGGAAGAAAGATCACTCAACTATCTTTTCATGTTTAGATATTCTGAAAAGAGCTTAAAGGAGACTCCAGGGGGTTCCTTTTTCGTGTATCCATACAGTTCTGAAAAAGAGATAAACATTTACTCGGATGCATTCTCATATATTTACTATCATGAGAAAGAACAAAGACTAAGCTCAGTATGCCCCCAGCTTAAAAGCTAGTGGCTTAACTCTAGAATGATCATCAAGGGCTGGAGACATGCCCTCCAAGCTTCAATTCCTTCACTGACTTTGAGTTTGTCACCAATTTCTCTAGTAGATGAGAAAAAGGAGAAGGGTGGATGAAAAGAAGGTTCAATATAGGTGATTGTTTCATTTTTTAACAAGCTTGACACAGGAAACGAACTATGCTCAGGGCCTCTGTTTAATTTTTTAATGAGATTTCCATAGAGAAGAGAAACTATTGTTATCGGACTAATCGGTAGGTGCGGACACTAATAGACCTCCCTAGATCCAGATGGATCTAGAACAAAACAAGATAGGACATGACTCTTTCCCTAAGTTATGACCATTGAATTAGCTAGTAAGGAGGAATAGGTGACATACCTTTGTATCACTTCCTTAGGTCTCTGTTGCTCCTGCTTCACTCTGATGATCTCGTGATGTCAAGACTAAGACAACACAAACCAACCAAAGTGAAGATAGCAAAATGTATTCAATCGTCAACTTATATGTATGATCAAGGAATTACACAATAAAGTAAGAATGACTTTATGGGAAAAGGACATGCCGTTGTATCATATTAATTGAAAGTAGAAGATACAACCTGATCGCCTTGATGTCACAAGATTCCTTTCAGTGGATATTGGTTCCAACACACACACTTCCTTTGTCCTTGCATGAAGAAGATCCAATTCATCTTGATAGACCTACTAGAGTCTCCAAGCTTCTGTTCAAGCAGGGTTCTTCACACAATTCCTTCACCAATTCTTCAATTAATCTTTCTTAACCTTTTCCATGAAAATCCTTTCAATATATAGGAGAGGGTGAGATGTTTACATGGATGAGAATGATCCCACCAAATTATGGAAACCAGTAAAATGACAACCATTCGAATGCCAACCCATTTTCTAGAAGATTCCCTTCTAGAACCCTCGAGACTTCATCTATTTTCCAAGCTTAAAAAAACGTTTGCACCCTATGTATAGAGAAACCTATGAGAATTTCACACCCTATATGAAGGTGGCTTGTGAGAATGGGTCATTCTCGCACCCTAGGCCATATGTAGCCTGCAAACTCACTTTGAAAATATGTTTTCTGGAAGGAGATAAATGACACTTTTCTCAGGAGAAAGTTCTTGTTGGGATCCTGAGTACACCATTGTTAATACATCACCAAGATGAAAAAAATCATGTGTAACAAAATTCCCCCCAAAGTATGAGGCCGGAATCAATGACAGCCAAAATACCTTGTAAACTGCGTGTGTGTGTCGGAAACCAGGAGCGCACCTAATCAGAAACCTGCAAACAACCAAGCATCTGTAGATTATCATACTAGTTTTGAGGTAGGAATTCTCATACTCAGATCATGGACAAACGACACCATAAACATAGGTCATGGCCACCAATCATACACCGTATATCCATGTCATCAAAATATCGCATAGCCACCAAGAATACACTGTGGATCTATGCAAGAAAATTCAGATTAAGATGACATATCCACGAGACATACAAAGTGGATCTATGTGTCAGCAAATTATACATATTCCATCGCAACCTGGATCAAAGAGATGAGATCCATGGTCTTCAATCCCATCACCTGAAAGTATGAATCTAACCATGTGATTACATGTGCTGAAGTCAAACATGGTAGAAACGACACGATTATCGGTCGTTTATGAAACTGTTAACAAGTGCGAGGGAAATCACCATTAATGTCAATGACTCCCAAGGTACACTAGTACAATCCACCAAATGTGAATAAATGAGTTGAGGTCAAACATTCGATAGAATCTCCCATTCAGAGGTCCATGATGAAAACCCACTGTCGAAAACGAGGAAACCTACCATTGAGGCATGCAAGTTCCGAGGTACCAAATAATTTCTAAGTCTTGTTTCTGGATAATGAGCTAGAGTCAACGGAACAAAACTTGTCACAGGAGGGCCTTGATGTATCCCCCATCAATGACATGAAATGAGTAACATATTTTGAAGGCAGAACAGAGTATGATGTAAGTTGAACTAGACACAAGGAAGGCCGACACGAAGAGAATGGACAACTGTAGATGGTCGACTCAATTTCGAATGAACTTCTCTTGAACATATGAATGACATGACCAATGATTTGGCAACACTAACTTAGAGATGACTCAGGATATGACCTTGTATCAAGTCAAATGAGAGACAAATGGATTTCCCAAACCGGCTTCAGATAATGAATAGGGGGGGTGTCATGTTCAAGAGTGACACTTACTGCCAATAATATGAATACGAAAACACATCCCTTTCCCAAATTTTCCCCCACCATTTCTGGCGAGTACCTTTTTATTTTTACGCAAGCTTGAAGAGGATAACATATGCTTGTTGATGTAAGCTCATCCTTCGGATGAGTCCTTAGGAGTATGTTTAACGAATCCTAGGAAGGAGTGGTTCGATCCCATTATGGGTCTTTCGATGTTTGTTTAACGAGTCCAAAGATAGAAAACTTGAAGGTTTCCATGATTATAGAGTCTAGAAAAATACTCAAAAGAGAACTCTCTCAGTTCCTTTTTCGTAAAATAGTCTAATGAGACTGAAAAAGAGATAAATTATCGCTCAATAGCAAGGTCGCTCAACAATATTTTCATGTTTACAGAGTCTGAAAAGAGCTTAAAGAGGACTCTAGGGGTTCCTTTTTCGTATAACCTTGTTGAGCCCTGTTGGCAGCCAATTAATTTTTTTCTATTGTCCTATAATCTGCATACACCTATGTCTTCTGAACTTCAAATTGTCATCGCATTTTTCAAATAGATGATATTTTCATTTCTTGCGACACTTGCAAATTTGTTTCCATTAAGTTTTCACGACTGTAAGCGTGAAAACTTCTCCTTTCGTGGTCACATTTCGATTACTATTTGAATTGTCGTTATCTTTTTATCAATATTTTCTATGGCACTTACCTTTGGTTTATCGTTATGTGGCTGAAAGGATTTTCAAACTATGCCTATTTGGAAATTCTTATATTGATTGAATAACTTGATTTTATTAAACTGGTAAGGCATTGAGCATATAGATTTATATTTTTGGGACTTGCCTAGTCATTGAATTGCATAGGGGTTATGATTTATTTTTGTTTCTATATATATGATGTGATCCTTATTGTTATTCTTTTATAGCTCTTGGCTTGTCAATTTTATGAACATCGATTGGCACAATGGTTTAAAACTTTTGATTTATACAATGGCGCATGGTTAACACTCGGTGTTGGTTACACATTGAATAATCATGGTTTAAAAACTATAGTGTGTTGGCGTGTTGGCATAACACTCACCATTTGATTTTTGGTTTTGAACTATGCTATGATTTTTTAAACAGAGGTTGAACGTGGCGGTTGTACTTTACAATAACTATTGTTCATGGCGGTGAATAACTCCACCACCCTCGCATGCACACATTAATTCTCTCCCCTTTGATCATTCATTGTTGTTAGACCGAATGACTCTGCTCCTGTGCGCTGGTGATTTCGAACCAAACCCTTACCATGTGCTCGCACCATAGCACCAGTCGTTCGAGATGAACCTAATGGGAGCCAAACCCTGTTGATGTTTGACAGTGCCCGAAGTGACCTCGAGGAAAATGGGTGGCTTCCGTTCATATAAAAATTCGAGGGTTTTAACCTCTGCGTAACTCGACAATTTGCTTTAACCTTTGATGGCTGTCGAGTTAATGTTGGCGATGTTCAATTGGAAATTGACAAGCAGTTTATCAGTCTTTCTATGGGTTTGCCTGCCACTGGACCATGATGGTCCAAGAATTGCAAAGTAGAGGAGGTCCCTTCGACACTTCTCTTCCAGTCGCGTAAAATCACCTCCTGTGATAAAGGTTTGCCAGTAACTATGCTTAAACAACGTTGGCATGATTTGTTGATGATAATCAAACAGTTTATCACCTGCAAAGGTCGGTACGGGTTTGTTTTCTTACATCACCTTCGTTTGCTTATGGTTTTTATGGGTTATCATCTCAATATGCCCTATTATTTGCATAGAAGGCTGTTTAAATTGTCAAAGAAGTACAAATGGAACCAGGCTGATAGTAGCCTTTTTCATTATGGGTTGGTCAAGCTTATTGTTGTCTGTCATTTGAGTCTACGCGGAGATTGTTGGATAAATTTCCTTGCTCGGAATGATTTTGAGGATTCAAACCCTCCACAGATTGACAAACCTGTGGTGAGCGAGGACAAGTCTGTACCCACAGTACCCTATAGCATCCTGCAACCTAAACCCTTGGCTGACTCACCTATCGACCTACCCCACTCTGTGACTAAGGGTGTTGAGACTGTTAAGCCTATGGGTAAAAAGCCCAAGGGAAAACCCACTGTGAACGCCAAAGGCAAAAAGAATGTCTGTTTGATTTTGCAGATGGCAAGAAATAATCCAAAACCCCCTGTTGTGTTGAGTGAGGACTCTGATTCGGAAGTGGAGCATTTCTTGGCTAGCGAATACCCCTATTCGCAAGGCTTGTGTGTCGAACCCTCGTATGACTTTGTGTCAAACCTACCCCCTTGCCTACAAGATGACCCTAACTACCCTGGCATTAAGATGCCTTGTGAATCCCCCAGTCATTCATCCAAACCCTCTCCTACTCTGTCTAAACCTACAGTGCCGGCCTGTGATCAATGCATCTCGTGGTTAAAGAGATATTATCTTGATGTTCCAATTCTACAGTCAAGAATTCACTTTTTGGAGGACCAGGTTGCACTTCTTACCAGTCAAAAGGCTAAGCTACAAGCCACTGATAAGAAACAAAGGATGACAGGCTCCATTTTGTTTAAAAATGTGGAATCATCTACAGTGGTCGTGAATTCTAAGTTGGCATAATTTGAGCAGCCTCACACAGGTATGTTTTTATATCGCTTGTTTATATAACGAATTCAAATTCGGTTTTGGATAGCTCTGTTTACAGCATTGATTTTCTCTGTCACATTGTATGCATTCTATACATAGCTTTTCTTTGACTAAATGGAAGTTCATTTTTCCATTTTAGCTTCGATTGGATTTTCATCGATTTGATTGATCTTGGTGTGGATTTGATTTGTTTGATTTAGCTAAAATGAATGCTCTGCTGTCAATTGAAGTCGTTTGTATCTATTCTAGACAGAAACTGTTTCTGATATTCAATTTTGAACACATCCACATTTTGTTTCGATTTCGTTATAATGTATAGCTATGATTGGAAACAATTTTGAAATGGTTAATTGTTACGGTTTTATGTCCCATATGAATTTCGACCAACATGAATACAATTCAAATTATTTTCAATATGATTCTGTTAATATGCATCCGAATAATTAATAGATTCAATTCATAACGGTTATACCCAGCCAGTTAATACGCATTGGTTTACTTTTAGTTCCACCATGTTATCGGTTGGATTCATAATGGCAATGGATACTCTGTTTGAATTTGATTCATAGAACGAGATTGACTATATCCAAATTCACGATTTATTTCTATAATTAAACTCAGTCATGATTTGTTTCGATTATTTTCCCAGTTTGCAATTATAACTTCTGTTGATTCTATTAAGATTGCGATCACAATTAATCGATCCTGTCTGTTGATTGTGAAAGGATCAATCACAAATTTGGTTGGGTTGATGTTGGTACGTATGATTACACATAATCAAAATAGTCTTTCTATCTTTATATTTGATTAAACGATATGAATCTTTTGCTATATCATTATAGTTATAACGAGTAGAAAATGGTTGTGTTGGATTAGATCGTATCACATACGATATGATTTACTATTTATTCCAATTGGATATGAAACAGTCTTGTTACTGTTCAACCCGATTTTATGGTAACAGTAAAATAGAGTATTCTTACCCCTGTTTTCGATTGAAACACTTTTGATTATGTTTAATGTTGAAAGATAAAATCATTTGAATCTTGAGTGATTCGTTTTAAATGATCATTGGAAGAAAATTGGTTTTAATTATCTTAAAAGATTTGATTTGATTTTGATTCTGATCCTGTATGTTATTTTAGACTAGCTACAGAATCATATGATTCTGTAGCTAAGTCTGTAGGATTAGATTTTTATTGTTTTGCTAATAAAATAT
Organism: Picea glauca; assembly: GCA_000966675.3. Lineage (NCBI taxonomy): Eukaryota > Viridiplantae > Streptophyta > Pinopsida > Pinales > Pinaceae > Picea > Picea glauca. The sequence continues at coordinate 293,736 of JZKD02S0100136.1, forward strand.
CTTTCTAACTTGTTATTTTTGGTCTATTGCAGATCAATTCGAAATTGCAGTGGATTTGATGAGCAGTTAGAGGATACTTGAGATA